>PVHY01026956.1:0-16759 GCA_004024945.1 Uropsilus gracilis
CCTGGGACTGCGGCTCATTGGCCCAGCCCTGAGCCGGGCGCCCGGGCCAGGGCACACATACCCTGATTGGTAGCGTCCCCCCTGGAGTCAGGGGTGGGTCTGCCCACGCGGACGGGTCACTCGGGGGGCTCTTCCACCAGAGGAACAAAGGAGGAGCGGGAATCAGGCAGGCGGGAGCATCGCCCACACTCCTCCGTGTGGGCAGTGGCGCCTTCGGACGCTCTGCTAGGCCGCCTGCTGGCTTCGCTCAGGAGCTGGCTACCCCAGGGAGGGGCGCAACGCTGTCCTCGCAAAGGGGACTCCACCCCCACTCCCGCTGCCTTCTCCATCGCAAGGCGGTTTTAGCACAGAGCCAGCCACTTGCGCTCAATTGCTGGAGCTGCTGTCCTGTCACTGTGTGACCTTGGGCGAGTTGATGAACCTCTCATCAACTGGTGAGATGAAGATGAAGCTGGTTCTTCATCTTCAAGTGGACAAGGATGATCCTGACCACCAGGGATCAATGCCTGAAGCAGGCCAAAGCAGGCCAGGCAGGGAGCGCACGGGGTGGGGAGGGGTGACCCAACGTGGTGACTGTCATTGTTCTTTTGGTTTGAGCGGGATGGCTGTCCCTAGCCCTTCTCCGGCTCTCCCGGTGGTGGGTTCTGCCTGCTGTCTGGGGGTACATGCTGACTTGGGGGTGTGAGCCACAGCCAGCCACTCGCTCGCGGGCGACCCAAACACATGACTCCCAGGCAGGGGCGGTGGAGTCGTGGGCAAGCCAGAGCGCTCAGGCCCAGACCCCGGCGTTCCCTCTGCAGGGAGCCCCTCGCTCAGATGTTCTGCCTCGACCATCGGAATTCTTCCTTTTCCAGCGAGGCCCCATGGATGCATTTTGCGTCCGTCCCAGCGGGGGTGGGAGGGGGCCTGCAGGGGGGAGCAGGCCGAGTCCAGCATCCCGGACCGCCCCACCTCCTCCCAGCAGATATTTTTGCCCTGACCTTTCCCGGGCACAAACAGAACAGCTACAGCCTGCCTCCCATCGCCCGTGCCAGCCGCCATTGTCAGCGCGCGGAGCCTTAAAGGGACAAGCTGTGAGTCTGTTAACAGCCCGGTCGCTGGCCGTCCAGGGAGGAAAGCTCCCTGCTCCCTCCTCCCAGCCAGGCTTCCCGGCTTCTCCCTGAACTCAGCCACCTCAGAGGACAGGGTGCAGGCTGGGCACTGGGTCCCGGTGGCCCCCTTCCCCCTGGGGACTGTAGGGAGCTAGGGACCCCTAGCCCAGACTCGACCCCCAGCCCCAGGACCCTGGCCGAGCAGGGCAGACTTGGTGGCCCGCTGCTCCCGGCGCTCCCTGCCCACCCCCATCTGATTGTGGGCCTTGCTCACGCCCCCCTCGCTGTTGTTTCAATTAAACTGAGGAGTCGGGCACACGCCGGTACACGATGAACAGTTCTGCTTAATTAGGAGCTCCCAGTAGTGTCAGGCGGCCACCACCTCCCCCTGCACCTGCGCGCCCGCTCCCCACCCTGGCTGGCTGCCGCCCACACACTCCCGGGGACCCTTGCCGGGCTGTGCGCACACAGGAGGTGCTCACATGTGGACACGTGGCAGGTGCAGATGCCGCGTGGTGAGCAGGCACATGTGTGCACACCACGCACACATGGTGCCCCCGTGTGCACATGCACGCGCTTTGTACACCTGCACGTGTGCGCCCGCACACGCATGTGCCTGCACGTTGGGCGTGGGGGCAGGGGATGATGCAGACAGCCCGGCCTCCAGTCTTGCCCGCCAGGAACGGGGCCTGCTTGTCTGACCCCCCCCCTGACACCATCGGTAGCCAGCAGAGCCATGCGTGAAGAACAAAGGGGACCACCTCAGATGGGGTCCAGCTGACCCCCTCCCCATCCGACCCTAGGGGGTGCAGTCCAGTTTCGGGGCTCTGCAGCCAGCCCCAGCCAGCTCGGACAGGCTTGTCCTCAGTCCCAGCCTTGCTGAGTCCTGAACATGGCTACTGCTCTGAGCCTCGCTTTCCCGCCCTCTAGGCCCTGCTGGAGGAGGTCCCTGCACTGCGCCGGGCACTGGGGTGGCCCTGGGGTCACGGCATCCATGGCCCACCAGACACAGGCTGGGGCAGCCTGCTTTGGCCTCTCCTCCCTGTCCCGGCCTCCCGCCCACGATGGCCTCCTGGGCGCTGTCCTCTTCCCAGACAGTGGCCCTCGCCCACCCGCCCCAGCTGCCGTGCCCGCTCGGCCCCTTCCCTTCGGCCGGCCGCTGCATGCTGTCATTTCCTCCGGGCACAAACAGCGGCCTTGTCTGCACAGGCGGCAGCAGACTTCCTCTGTAAAGCGCCGGTGAAGAAAAACCTTGGCCTCTGCGGGCCCAGCAGCCCTGTGGCAGCCTCTGGCTCTGCCCAGGCAGGAAGGCCGCCGGCGATGGCCAGGAAGTGCACGGGCCTAGGCAGGTGCCCGTGAAACTTCTTAAACACAAGCTGGCCACGGGCCAGCTTGGCTGGGAGGCGGTGCCCGTCAGCAGCGTGGACTCTCTGGTCTGCTCGGTCCTTCTCTCGGGGCCGGTCTCCCCAGCGAGGTGTCTCGGGCTCCGTGCTGCACCTTCTACGGGCTACTCACACTGGCCTGCATCAGTGCCCCAAGCTCTGGATGCCCGGCTCTGAAGGACGTGCCCCTGTGGACAGGGGTCTAGGCCATCTCAGCCCCCAGCGCTACTCTGTGCCCCATGGGGCACCCTGCTCCCCTGTGGGCGCTGGGCTGCGGGCCCGGGGTCTTGACGGGTGGCATCCGGTCACCCCTCCACGTCCAGGTTGTGCTAGCCAGCACTCCGCTGGCCTCAGTCGCCCGGCCCTTGCCTGTGGAGGTAGGGTGGGACCGGAGCGTGCACCCCGGGCGAGGGACCCAAGTGCAGTCCTGGAGACTGGGATCCTGAGGTCAGGGGCTGGGTCCTGCAGGGAGGGGGACTCCGGCGTGGGGTCCCCTCTCTGTCCTCAGTTGTTCATCCTGTGTCCTGCGTCCCAACTCCTCTGAGGACACTGGTGTCCTGAGTCAGGGACCTGCACAACCTCACGCCACGTGACTCCTCTGTCCTGTTCACTCACGTGCGAGGTCCTGGAGTCAGCACGGGAGCCTGAGGGCAGGTGTGCACTGCAGGGCTGCCCACTTGCTCTAGTGGGGCTGCTCCTGCCGCCCACCATGGGGCGCACGCTGCCTCCTGTGCTTGAAAGGCCAGACCGGGAACCAGGCGCATCAGGAGTGGAGGCGAAAGAAGCTGGAATTCCAGGGCAGAGAGAACAGAGGGTGGTGGGAAGGGCCACCCCCGGGCTGCTGGCCCCACCCCAGCTCCGGCTCCACCTGAATGAGCCCACAGAGCCTCTGCGTGGCCCAGGACCGACTTCTTACCCATCATTTGGGGACCAGGGATTCCCAGGGAAGGGCATTTCCTCCTTCTAGCGCCCCCGACCACCGCCTTCTTTGCCACTAAGGGACTTAGTCTGGAACTAAGTCATCCTCAGTTATTAAGTGCTGCTGTGTGCCAGGTCCTGTGTGGGGGTTGGGAGACGTTGACCACACAGCTTTGTCATAATGGAGTCCGATGCTCAGAGTCAGGATGTGAGAGAGCCTGAGGCCGTGGGGTGGGGTGGGGGAGAGGAACGCTCGTCCTGGAGTCACAGGAGGGAGGCCAGCACGGCGGGTGGCGTGTGACGGGGGAGGGAGACCAGCATGACAGGTGGGTATGTGATGGG
Source organism: Uropsilus gracilis (assembly GCA_004024945.1). Lineage (NCBI taxonomy): Eukaryota > Metazoa > Chordata > Mammalia > Eulipotyphla > Talpidae > Uropsilus > Uropsilus gracilis. Next base: position 3,734 of record PVHY01026956.1, read on the forward strand.
GGCGGGAGACCGGTGTGGTGGGTGGACGTGTGACAGGAGGGCTGGTGGCTGTCAGGGGCTGTGGGCGGGGAGCCTGAGTTCTTCCTGAGGGTGGTGGGACCCTAAAAAGGCTGCAGCAGAGGAGCGGTGTGGTGCTGGTCGTATTCTGGAAAGTTCCCTCTGGCTGCTGCCAGTGACCTTGGCGTTGCTGACCTTGGGGTGGGGTCACACGCCAGGAGGCTATCCTGGCACTCTGGCGTGAGCAGCCTCCTGGCTCACACTTGCTCGTTGCCCCAAGCCCCCCACATGCCAAATGTGACAACCCCAAGGGGATTTCACCCAGCATCCCTGGGCTGGGTGGCAGAGTTGCCCCCAGGTGAAAAGCCTTGGTTTCCCCTGATGTTCTCAGGGGAGAATCGCCTCATCTCTGAGCAGAGGAAGAAACCAGCTTTGGGGTGTGCAGGACTGAGGCTGTAGTCCCCATGCCATCCCCTGTGGGGTGACCATGCCATAACTGGACCTCTGCCCTGTTCCTCCTCTGTCTCCTTCCTCAGAGGACCAGCTGCCCCCTGGCTTCCCCAACATCGACATGGGCCCCCAGCTGAAGGTGGTGGAGCGAACTCGAACGGCTACTATGCTCTGTGCTGCCAGTGGCAACCCTGACCCCGAAATCACCTGGTTCAAGGACTTCCTACCTGTGGACCCCAGTGCCAGCAATGGGCGTATCAAGCAGCTGCGATCAGGTGAGCACCGATCAGGTGAGCCAGCAGGCTGCAGGAGCCACAGAAGGTGGTGGAGCCACAGAAGGTGGTGGCAACACCTCTGACCGTGGAAGGCATTGGTGTTGAGATTTCAAAACTGGACCCTGGGAATAAAATGGGACACAGAAAGGCAGGGGTCATGGCAGAGGAGGAGACTTCCTTGGTGCTTGAGTAGGGACATCATAGATGGACAATAATGGGGCTCTCCAGAGGGGCGCAGAGGCAGAGTGTCTCTAGCTCCTAGGCAGTAGAGACCTATGGAGTAGACTCTTGTAGGTGATAGAAAACCATAAGAGTGTTGGGTCTCCGCAGTGCCCCAGCAGTGGGGAACCTGATGGGGGACAGACAAGCAGAGGTGATGGGAGGCCGTGGGAGGCACTGGGGATAGGCCACCTTCGATGTCTAACCATTAGTTGTATAATAAAACTCTGGCAGTTAACATAGTAGGGAGCCTTGGAAGGTGGTGCAGGGAGAGTATCTTCTGTGCTAACGCAGTGGGAATGTCTAGTAAGGAAGTAATGGGGTCCAGATAGGTAGAGAGGTGGCATCAGGCAGCATCAGAGAATATCCCCAGTGGATATCTCCAGAGGAGCCAGAATGTGCCATAGGCAGACAAGGTCATGGGGAGCCATAGAGAGTTGCAGGGAGAGAGTGTCTCCACGGCTATAGCAATAAGGATTTAATGGTGCACAGACAGACTGGCCATCATGGCTGTTTGTCCGCACCCAGAGTTATGGAGACTCTGGAACCCAGCACGAGGCCCTGGCCACTTCGGGGAGGGGTGACTCCCATAGTTGTGTCTCTGCATAGCACCCACGTGCCCCATCTGTGATTTCATCTGTCTGGGGGACTGTGTGTGTGTGTCACTTGTCCCACTGCTTCACGACATGTCTGCATGTGCGTGTCTGGGCTCCCTGCGCTGGCCTGCTTCCTGTGTGGGTGCACGCGGGCCAGCCCATCGTGCACGCGGGCTGGCTTCCGCTCTCAGAACAATGCTTGTCCACGTGCACCTTGGCCCCACGTGTACCCCTTGAGATTCCTTCTCAGTGCGTGCAGGCAGGCCACCACCTCCGTGCTTGGGCGTGCAGACACGCACAGTGGGATGTGCCATTCACATGCCTTTCAGTTCATTGAATGTGCATCACAGGGTGTTGCTTCCACGTCCTCTCTGTCCTCTGCGTCAGGCCCTGGAGCCCCCCTCCCAAGGCCGCCCCATCTCCCACCCCCCAACTTGTTGCCCAGCTTGGTTGTCCAAGGAGCCCCTCCGCTGCCCAGCCTCTGCTTTCTGAATTCTTCCAGCCAGACCCAGACCCCCAAAGGGCAGGCATGGAGCCTAGAATTTCTTCCCCAGAGAAAGACCCTCTCACTGGGGAGAGAAGGCGCCTTCTCCCAACCTGTCCAAAGTGGGGCCTCCTACGGGGGATGGTGGCCACACTGGGAGTTCAGTTGCTTCCATTACTCTAGCGAAGTGGCTCAGAGCACAGACCCCGGGACCTGGTTACTGGGGCTCAGAGGGCAGCCGTGCCCCATAACTGTGTATCTCTTGGGGCCTGGGTGTCCCTGTGAAGTGTGCCTTCTCCCTACTGTGTGGGTACCTGGCCCATGGTGGGCACGAGCTCCTTTACTGTCACAGTGAACCTGATGGTGATTCCGATTCCCCACCCCAGTGAGGATCCAGGCTTCTGAATAACCGCCCATTAATGTTCCTCTTCTCTTTTCTTGTCCCTCCGTTGTAAACGTTCAGAAACCTTTGGTAAGTCTAATTTCTTCACCACGTCAATGACTAACGTCCCCTTTTGTCCCCCCGTCCTCTCTCCTCGGACTAACAGCCACCGTGACAGTAACTGTGATCCACTCCACGTGGCATGTTTACTAACGCCTTCCTCCCCCTCGCCCCCCGCTCCCCACCTCACTGGCCCTCCAGCCCTCCCCAGCCAGGCACCAGGGGGCTACAGAGAGAGGAGCCCAAAAGGAAAAGAGGAAAAAAAAAACAAAAAACAAACCCCAAGACCACCAGGGGCAGATCAGAGCCCAGAATGGGGGTGTGGGAAAATCAGAGGAATCTGGGAACTCATGGAGCTTTCTATATAACTGACTCCCTATTCCATTATGGGCCTTGACCCTGTTGGAAAATGATGAAATCAGAAGTTTGAGTGCTAAATCTGGGGTGAGAGGGTAGTTTCCAGGTGGGCTGTCACTAGGTACTTCTCATTCACTTTTCTCAGCATCTTACCTAGATTCTCTGAACCTGGGCTAATTCTTACTAAAGTGAGAATGACTGATAGTTTCTTCTTACTTTCTTTGGCGTGGGAAGCAGAAACACCCTTAATAGCCAAGAGGGACATTTCCCCCTACTTCACCCCACAGAGTGATCATGGGCTGCTTGGTCATCATTGAAAGTTCATTTCTTTGGCATTTACCATCCTGATAAATAGTGAAGCAACCCAAAGCAAGGCTGACCTAGATTCCCACTGACCCAGATTTTAGCTCTCCCAAGTGCAACCTTAGGTAAATTCCCATCTCCTCCTATGTAAAGAGGAGAAAAATGGCCCTGTCACTTGAGAATTTTGCAAGAGATAGTACCAGGGCCCCAAAAGTTCAGACTGTGGGGTCTTAAGTCATAGGGCGCGGCACTGAAGAGCTGGGTCCTCTGGCTCATGATGTGACAGTTTTCTGACCCCTTCTGAGCCTCAGTTTACCTGTCTGTAAAATGAGTCAGAGCCATGCTGAAGGAGCTGTTTTCTCACCCTTAGCACCTTCTCTGCCCTGACCTTGAGGTAAGACTATCTAGTGTCACCAGCACAGCAGGAAGGGGATCCCAGATACCACCCCTGTGAAGTTGAGCTGAGGTCCAAAGCTCCAAACCTGGGCATTTCCTGTCTTCTGAGTCCTCCTTGTGCCCAGCACCCAGACACCATAGACCGTCCTTTCCTCTTTTCCCTTTGGAAGTTTAAGAGGCTTCAGGGTCCTCCCTCTGCCCAGATCCCCTTTCTCTGCCCTTCCCGACCCCTTACTTGGCCTGTCTGTAACCTCTCCCCTCTGCTTTATTACTGCCCAGCCCGAGGGCACTAACCCATCCCCTCTCTCTAACAAGATCCCCCAGACCCACCCTCCTTGTCCCTCCTAAGAGGAAAGACAACACAGAGGTCATGGACCTCCCTCACCCCAAAGGAAGGCAGCCAGTAGGGCCAGGCCAGGCCCTTGACTCCCTGGGGCCTCACGCTACCCACAGCCCCTCCCTTCCCTCGGAGACTCCTGCCTCCGATGTTGGAAGCCTTCAGGTGGGCCAGCCCTCAGCTTCCACCCTGTTCCTCAGAGCCTTGCTGGTTTTCCTCAGCAAGGATCAGGGCTGGCTTAGCCTCCTGGGGGCAGAGTGAGCAGGCCTGGCTCGTGCCTCCCTGGGGCCCCCCGGCCCCCCAGGACTGCCTTCTGACATTCACCTGACTCTCTCTGCTTCCCTTACAGAAAGCACTCCGATCCGAGGTAAGAGGCTCTTTCCTCACTCACCCACCACTCAAGCTCTCACTGCCCACCCAGGCTCCAGGGGGACTGCCCCAGCACCCCCTCCACGTTTCCTTGCCACCCCACCCGGTGTTGGTCCAGTCTCTGTGTCTGTGTTCCTGTATGTGGGTGGGGGGCCAGGTGTGGCCATGGCGGCTCCTCAGAATACCGCTTGCAGGGGAAAGGGTGCTGTCTCGCCCCCAGGAAGAGGCCATGCCTCCCACACCCACCCAGCCAGCGTGCTGGGCACTGGGTCTCTGGCCACTGCTGTCTGCAACTCTGGTCCTTCTCTAGCCTGGGTTTCCCATCCACAAGATGAGGGTGTAGGGGGACCCTCCAGCTCTATTTCTTTTAACGGGGTTCTCAGCCTGGGGAACAGTCAGGCCATCTCAAAGGTCAGCCCCTCCAGAGAACAGACGACAGACGGTCTAAGGGGTGGGGAGAGCCCTCGGGGAAAGTCTGGCTGTGACTTCACTCTGAGATGCTGTGTGACCTAGGGCAGAATCCTGACCTTCTCTGGGCCCCACAGTGATACCTGCCCATCTGCTTCCCCAGAGGGGCTGAGGGGGCAGTAGGAATGTTGTGTGGGGACAGAACCCTAGTCGTTGTCTCCCCTAGAGAGAATTTTCCCACCTGTGACTTCATGTCACTTTGGTAGAAAAGCCTTGGATGGGGCTGGGAGGAGGGTTCTGCCTAAGAGCGTGGACTGGGCTTTTGGACCTCCAGGCCCGGGGCCTCTGATGGAAGCCTGAGATTAGACACGAGCAGACGGTCACTCATTGCCATCGACTTCTAGCCAGCAAGGTCCAGGGCCCACCCTCTGATGCAAACACACGGAGATGTCCGCCCCGTTGGATTCACTTACACAGATGAGGACTTCAGCCCAGGCCTTTGACCGCAAACATGTCTGTAGAAAGCTTTGCCTCATCTTATTTGGTCATGGGTGCTGGAGTATGTCAGAGTCCTGTGGTTCAGATCACATCCAAAGAAGGTTCCATCAGCTCCGTTTACTTGTGAAAGTGAGATTCAGGCTGCGGTTCCCAGGATCCTTGGGTTCATTTTCATTGACTTCGAGGTGCGGCAGCCTTTGCTCGAGTCCTTCCACTTTCAGATACCCTTGGGAAGGGGCATTCGTTTCCAGGTGTTCCCTGGCAGTGAAACCTCACATTGGGATTTCAGATGTAGCGAGAGCAGGTCGCCTTGATTTTCAGCTTACAGTCACCAGGCCCTCTGATTTGCTCCTGAGAGTCTTAGCTCGACTTGAGAAAATTGGTCTCTCTAAATTCTGATTCACTCGTAACCAGCAAATTCCCTGATCCTGGTTGTGGTTTCCAGCGCACTGGAGGCCTTTTCACCTTAGCTTGATTTGTCGGTCTGCGAGGTTGTCATTCAGACCTCTTGAGTTTAGACGCTTTCCTTGGAAAACCTCTTTAACCTACGAGCCCCTCGGCCCCTCGGACGTGGGCCTGGGGCCATCATTTCAGAAACACTTGAAGGAGTTCACACAGTCATTCAAGAACACCAGGACCCTAAATCCAGAACCGGGCTTTTAAAACTACTGGGTCCATCCACACTGGCCAACTGAGGTAACTGCAGTAGGTCCTCGGGGGCACCCAGACACCCCATCAAGCAGCTGCAGGTCTGGTGGGCCCTGACCCAAGCCTTTGGCTTCAGACATGCTAAATGCTTATCAGCTTCAGCGCCCTCAACCTCAGGTAAAGGTAGCCCCGGTGCCATGGGGTATCGCCCAGTCCTGAAATTCAGACGCCCGCCCTCCAAGAAACCCCCCCCCCATTCACTCAGGGGCTCTGTAGCTTTGCAATGTCTCCACAAGCCGGTGGCAGCAAGCAGCTGCCAGGACCCTGCAGCACCTTATCTGTGGTGACCCTTGAGGTCCTGGAGTATCTGGAAGCCACTTTCCCTCTTGCTGGGAGAGAGTCACTGGGCCTTCAGCCCAGCTCCGGCCATGTGAGCAGCTGCTGGTGCAGGGAGAGGAAGAACTTGCTGGTCCTGAGTGCCCAGGCCAGTAGGAGGCGAGGCTCGGGGAGGGGGGAGGGGCGCCGGCATCCTGTCCACGCCGGGGTTTCTAGGCTAAGGACTCTTCAGCCTGCTCTCCGGTCAGCCAGAACGAGAGGCTGGCCGGGACCCTGGGATGGCCTCTTGGCCCCCGCCCGCCTCCCCTGACCGGCCGAGCCTTCCGCCCTCTCTCCACAGGGGCCCTGCAGATCGAGAGCAGCGAAGAGACGGACCAGGGCAAGTACGAGTGCGTGGCTACCAACAGCGCCGGCGTGCGCTACTCGTCGCCAGCCAACCTCTACGTGCGAGGTAGGGAACGCCGCAGCCAGGTCGGAGGCAGGGACCTGCCCCATCCCGCTCCCCCACCTCGGGCTCACAGCCTCTGGGCTCCCCTGTCCCCTGCAGACCCGAGCAGGAGGGTCCCCCGTCTGGGTGCGGTGGGGACCTGGGGCAAGGTGGCGTGTCCCTCTCTGGACCTGTTTCCTTGCCTGTAAAATGGGGGGGCGCTAGCACCCATCCCCACCCCCATGCCTGGTGATGGATGCCCCGGGGGTTGTAGGATGTGGGGGAGGCAGGAGGGCCTGGGGCAGGGCTGGGGAGGTCAGTCTTGGGCCTACAGGGCAGGGGGAGCCTGCAGGCCTCTGCCCCCCCCGCCCACCTCCCCAACTGCCCATCCGAGTCGGCTTCTGTGCTGTGTGTTGTGCCGTGCCTCCCTTGTTCCGTGCTCGCTTCGCTTCTCCGAACTCCGTGGCCTCGTAGCTCCCCGCTTCACCACCCCTCCCCCCAGTCCCTCTACCCGAGAGTTGGGGAGGGGTCTTTGAGGCGTCCCCCTTCCAAACCGGCCCCACACCCTCCGCTGTCCCCCGAGCCCGTTGCTATCTGTCTCGTCCCAGTTACCCTCAGGAAAGGACTGACTTAGGCCACAGGGAGCCGGGGCCACTGCGATTCACGCCACGCCCCTCCCCAGGCTGAGGCAGGCACGGCACTCCAGCGAGACTCGCGAGACTTACTCTCTCGCGAGACTTACTCTCGCAAGACTCGGGAGCGGGGGCCTCCCAGCTTCCACCCCACCCCAGGAAGCCATGGGGCGTGTCTACACAGACTTCCTAACGGGGCCCTTGGCATCCCTTCCAAGGGGCTCAGGAGGACGCCCCCTGGCCCTCAGATGCCACAGTAGACCCTCACTTATCCTCAGCTTGGCTCTCTTTGATCCTCTGGGAAACTTTAATCTGCCTCCTCCACCACCACCATTAACGCCCCCCATTGCCCATCTCTCGATTTCTGACGCCATTCGTGGTAGAAACAGCTTCCACCAGGAAATGGGGAGCCGCCCCTCCCCCACCACCGTCCAAACCCCAGGGCTGGCCTAGTCCGCTCCCACCGACCACCGCAGCGTCCTCGCTGCAGGTCCCTCCCCCCGTCCACATCCAAGCCCCCCACTCTCCACCGCAGAGGCCAGATGGCTCCTCTTTGACCCGCAGACCCTCAGCCCCGTGGCCCTCCTCCCCACCAGGCTCCCGCCCCCGAAGCAGGTCCTTAGTTCTGCTCCTGAAGTTGGGCATCTTGTCTCTGAGGAGGAAGCTGCATGGAGGGCGGGGCGGGGGGCGCGGGGGCGTGGGCGGGCAGGGGGCGCACCTCCCGCCTGCTGCCACAGCCCCTCTGGTGAGTTACGGCGCGCTCATGAATTCGGACTGACTGGTCTTCGTCTAACCTGCTTATTTCTTTGCAAACACCTGGGATGGGGTTTGTAAGTCTGGCAGAACTCAGAGACAGAGTGGATAGCAGGCGTTGGGGCAGGGCGGGGGTGGGCCCTCGACAGAGGGTGCAACCAGGGCGGGGGGGCTTCTGTGTCCTCAGCCCCCAGAGGTGGGGTCCCCGGCTTGAGCCTCCTTCCAGTTGGGGAGTCCAGCCTCCCAACCTTTGCCTGGGTCTCAGATGCTCCCAAGTTAAGTTTTAAAAGAAGCGTTCAAAGGCAGATAGCGATCTTGTATGTCAAGGAAAGAGAAAAGGTTGTTGCTGTTCTTTTTTATTTTTTAATTTTAATTTTTTTTGGTTTAATGAGAAAAAAAACAACAAACTATTGCAGCTTTTAGCCTTGGGAAGTCCTCTTTTTACTCTCTGTATCTCCCCTATTTTTTCTCTTCTCCCCATGTCATTGTGTTCTGCATCAAACCCCCTTTACATCCCTCAGAGCTTCGAGAAGGTTGGTGTGTTTTTTTCTTTTTTACTTTCTTTACCCACATTTTTACATTCTGAAAATGACACGCGCACACACACAACTCACACAGACACACAGACACGTACATATGCACAGAAAACAGCAGAAAAAAAATGAACTGAAAAAAGTAAATGGAATGTGACTCACTGGCACAAAGCAAACAAAACAAAACAAAAAACCGCCAAGCGAGAGCAAAAACCCAGAAAGACACGAAAATCTCAGCCGCGCCCAGCCCGGCCTAGGGCCGGCCGCACACTTGCGATGCTTGCATTGTGGTCGCCTCTCTATGCATCCGTTGGTAATGTTGTTGCTAAGTTTTTTGCACTCCTCGTCGTCATGGTAACTTGGGCCTGATGCATGTTGGGAGAATGTAAAAATTTTCTCTGCATGCCACTCTTGTCGGTTTGGTTTGGTGAATTCCCGACACCTTCTGTTGGAGTGTTTCTTGTCTTCTGTTTCGTTTTTCTCTTTGGTTTACTTCTTTTTCTTTCTTTTTTTTTTTTTAAATTAATTTCCTTTTGTTTCATTTTGGGGGGGGGAAAAACCGATCAGTTCGTTTTTTTTTCCCCCCTCCCATCTCCTTCCTCCAGCCCCCTTCTCCCTCAAAGCGTTTTGTCTTTGGTTCTGTATTGTGTTTCCGTGCTACTTGGGTTTTGGTTTCTTGGGCTGAGCTGTTCTGTGGTTGTTCTCCAAACGCATTGTGATTAAAAGCCAGTGTTCCTGTCCCAACTACCATCTCAGGAGGGTGGAAGGGGTCCCACAGCTGGGATGCTGAGGCAGAAAGTGACCACACAGGCTCAAAGAAGAGTCATAGGCAGATGGTGGGAGGTCTGAGCCTGGTGAGGTGTGTGTGGGGAGAGCAGCCCAATTTGCCTGACCTTACTGGTTAGTCCCTTTTAGACTGATGAGTGTCCACGTTGGAAGGGAGCTAAAGCAGACATGTTCCCATCCTTCTGCCTTAGTGTAAGACCAACTGCTACTCTCCCAAACTAGGCATTTGCCAAAATAAGCATTTAAAACAGAGCTGAAAGAGCACTTAACATTGTGAGTTCTTGCTCATTATCACAACACATGCAAATATGGGAAGTGATCACCTTTAAATGAACCAAATGGTACCTGCTTAACACACGGACCAAGTTCGAAATGGCAGCTAGCATGATAACTAATGCATCCTGCCTGGGCGCAAATAAGGAACCACCCGCCAGAAAATAAAACATGACACATTTTGGAGGAAATACTTGGCCAGTTATTTTACCCGAGTGCTATGCCTTTGCCTCCCAGGTAATGTTGGCTGCTTTTTCCACCTTCTCCCAGACTTTTGGCACAGTCACAGGTGTCATCATTTGTTCAACAGTACAACATGGTCACTTTCTGAGTCCCTGAGCATCAGAACTGTGGACTTCTGGAGAAAACCTAGGGGATCTTTGGGCACAGCCCCTCCTCCTCTCTGCCTCCCAAACTTCCTCTCCCCCTCTTCCTCCCTCCCTCCCTCTCTCCCTCCCTCTCTCTCTCTCTCTCCCTCTCTCCCTCTCTCTCTCTCTTTCTCTCTCTCTTTTCTCCCTCTTTGAGTCTCTCACGCTTGCAAACCTTTGGAGATTCACACTTCCACCTTTTTCCTCCCTGAAGAAAGACAAGTCCTTGACAATCCTACTCCATTCCCCAATAGAATATTCACTTAGGTTTCTAGCCCCCGGCTCACCACCCAGCATAGATGAGGGCAGAGGCCAGCTTGTTTGGGATCACTTTTCCTCACACTCTTGGCCTTGCTTCTAAACTTTCCAATTCTTAATTCCAGGGCCAAGTCTATCTCTTTCTTTAATCTAGTGTGGTAACTGCCACACTAATTCTCAGGAGAAGAGTGTCCCAGCTCCTATACCAAAGCTTGGTCCAATTGAATTGGAACTGAGGAATAGTTGGGGTCTCTGAAGACCACTTGGACTATTGGGGCAGAGTAGCCTAGGGTGAGAGTACAGACTCTGGCCTCAACACTTACTGATTCAAATCCTGCCTCTACCCCCTTCCTGGCTGTGTGACTTTGGACTAGTAATTTGATTCACTTGGTCTCTTGGAGACCTCATTCCCTCCTTAGAATAATAGAAATGGATCATCAATATGCCTACCTCACAGTGCAGGATGGGGAATCCCATGCAAATGAGTGCTAGCTAAGTGCCTGTGTCATTTGTGGCACAGAAGAGAATATAGGTGGCATTTTTCTAAAAGAGGGAAATAGTTTAAACAAAGGCCTGTCCTTTTATGGGGAACCTCAGTTTCCCTGTCCCGTACTGCACATATCCACAGTATGAACAAGATGACTGATGGGAAACTGCTTTGAAAAGAATCACAGGAAGTGAAGTCACTTGCTCAAATCTCTTTTTTAACTAGTGCTATTCTGAGCCCATCCATGCTTGAACCCCATCCCCCTAAGATCTGGGACCTCCCCAGAGCCACATCTATTACTTTATTACCTCCTGTTACTCCTACAGGAAGTGCCATGGCCAAATAGCCAGAAGAAGACAAAAAAGACCTAGCTTGGGTGCTAGGCTGTGCTTTCAAATAAGGAACCAGCCCAGCAGAAGGAACAGGCCACCTGGTGTGTTGTATTCTGTGAACTACTGTTATTCTCATTGTAGCCTGAGCAGCAATGTTAACAGTTCCTAGTTGCAAGGAATTCCCACACTTCACAACCTAAGTCTGCCTTCATTTCACAATTTTCAGCTTCTGCTGATCCTGGGTGGTTCAGGGGGTGGAATATTCAAATTTGCCTTTTCTGAAATTGATCTGAGATCCGTGACCAAAGTCAAAACCATGCCCATTTTTTCATGTAGCTGGCAGCTCTAGTCCCAGCAGTCCCCTGGGGAACATGCTACTCAGGCTTTTGAGGAGGGTGGGACGTTAACCAGATTTCATGCTCCCTGCCTGTTAATTTTCCTTTTTGTCTCTTTAAAGTTGTAAGCCTTTAAGGTGTCAGTTAGTGGATAAAGATGTTCTCTTTACCACATAGTCCCACAACATAACATTATTGAACCACCAAGCACACAACCCAATTAAACAGTGTGCCAACCATCTGATAGCCCTCAGATGCTCAGGAAGAACTTGGAGCAAGGAAGAGACACAGGGAAAAACTTCTCCACCTTCAAAGAATTTCAGCTATCTTCATACTCTGGAAGAAACCAGATAGGACTGGGATAATTTAGCACCCAGTCTTGAATGCTAAGTAAAGAAACCAGCGCTTCTTGCCCTAGGCCAGTGGGAGGTCTAGATTGCACCCAATTTCCAGGTCTTCTTCAGAACCCTGTATTGTTCCATGCTACATGTCTCTAGTTGAAATTTTATGGGACAAATTGTTTTTAAAATTAAGTTGCTGATACCCCAGCTATATACTTGGTGGATGTGACTACTTCCTAGTCCCTCAAAACAACAGTAGTTTTAGATCTTGGGTCTTTAAGCTCCCTCTGTACTTCAGAAAGATCTCCAGTGGGATGTGTTGGCAACTTCCACAGTTCCTACTGATCCAACTTCACTATGCCAAATCCCCGACCCCCTTTCCCAAGGCTCCTAACTTGACCTTGGGGGTAGTCAGTGGTACATCAGGACCCAGCCTTTCTCCTTATCCCACCTTCACCCCATGGGAAGAGGGGGCTCCAGAGGTGGGGAAGCAGGCTTTCCTCTACTGGGGCGTGGTGGGTGGCTGGGGCGGGGGATGTTCTTCAGGAACACTGAGCTCTAGCACTTCTCGCCTGCTGCCTGCCTCACACCCCTTTGCATTGCTCTTTCCTCTGTTCTGGGGGGCGGGGGTGTGGAGAATATTAGATTACACCTTGTCTTCCAGAAAGGCCCACATCTCCAGTAGCCACAGTGAGAGGGCCAAAGAGAGTCAGTCAATTGGCAAGCCATCATCCCATTTTCTACTAGAACCCCCCCAAAAAAAAGTGGGGGGAAAGAGAAAGAACAAAAGTAATATCTCTATGCCTCAAAATGTCAACGACTTGCCAAAGACCAGTGGTCAGCCCGTGGGCCAAGGGTCCAGCCAGGTCCCTCCAGGCCTTGCATGCTCTCCTGAGGGCGGAGGGAGCTGGTGGTGGGAGGAAGGAGGCAGGATGGTGGAAAGGGGATAAGGAAAAGGAAGGTGTGTAAGCTCACCTGCCGGGTGTTAACCCACCCTCCCTGGGCCACAGGCTGGGCAAAGGAGGAGAAGAGAAATGGGCTCTGGATATAGGCCCTGACCCCTCCCTTCCCCGCCCGACAGGTGTAATCTAAGCTTGAGTAAACCCGTGGAGGCTGTAGAAGTTCTTGGTGTCTCCCCCCCACACACATACCCTCTCCATCTGCATCCTCATTTTGGAGTTTGGAGGCGCCTCCAGCAACTCCTCCAGTTCCAAAATGCCCAGCAGAGCCCCACCTTCCTCCCCCTTCCCCCTCTCCCCCCAGCTGCGGCTTGCTGAATTGTGGAGATGTCTGACACTGTCGAGTTCCCTACCTAGTGCTTCAACCAGATCACCTCACTTTTGAGTTCCCCCTTCACTCCTTCCCACTCCCTTCTCCCCCTGAACC
>PVHY01026957.1:0-16749 GCA_004024945.1 Uropsilus gracilis
TGGGGCATTTAGGTTGCTTCCATGTCCTTGCAATTATAAATTGTGCTGCGGTAAACATCCGAGTGCAGGTGTCCCTTTGTACCCACATATAGGACTCTTTTGGGTAGATTCCCAAGAGAGCAATTGCTGGGTCAAATGGTAATTCCATTTTCATTAACTTGAGGGTCCTCCATACAGCTTTCCATAGTGGTTGGACTAGATTACATTCCCACCAACAGTGTAGTAGTGTTCCTTTCTCTCTACATCCTCACCAGCAATTCTTGTTGTCTGTTCTTTGGATGTGGGTGCGTCATTTCTTAATGCCTTTAAATTTCTTTTGAAATGAGAGATTACAGTTTTGATCTGTTTCATAAGAATATCTTTCCAACATGCATTTGTTGTCTCTAGGGATATTATTCTGCTTCGTATTCTTTCTTTAGACTATAATAACTTTGTATGGGATTTGGCCTTGATGCTTTCCCATTGTTCATATTTATGTGAAATTAATTTTCTTGACCTTTCAGAAATATAGTGTTAAGAAAGGAAAACTCATTAATTTTATATAACTTCCTCTTCCCCTCTCTTCCCCTCCTTACCTCTCCCCTCTATTTTCTCCTCTCCTCTCCTCCCCTTCCCTCTCTTCTTCTTTCCTCTCCTGTCTCTTATTAAGAAAGTATAATGAACTATGGGTATGGGTTCTTTAGTTATTGGTGTGGTATGGTGTCATAGACATGAGGAGGTAATTCATATATCGTGTATATAAACCAGCGTTATCTCAGTACAAAACAATTACTGAACCATTTGAAAGTATCTAAAGCATTTTTAAAAATTTTTGAAAATTGAAATATGTGTGTGTGTGTGTGTGTGTGTGTATGTGTGTGTCTGTCTGGAATCCCACTCCTTTGTCACTTCAATCTACACCTTCTTGTTTGTTCAGATCTCTTATTCCATATATTCAAGCTTACTATACTCAAAGGGGTTACCATACTCAAAGGGGTTTCTCTTGGTAGAGGCATTTGCTGGATGGGAGCCCCCATGGTTTGACAACTCATGGGATTGAACCCTCCAGTCTTACTTGTACTGGGTATTAACCTCCTTTGTCCTTCTTGAGCCGTTGTTCCAAGTGGGTCACAGAACTTTCCAGAGAGTACTTTGGCTCTTTAAGGGCCCTCCTGATTTCAAGTTCTTTGGGTCATATCCTCATAATTTCCCCTCACATCCAGAGGTTAATACCATGTAGGATTTCTGGCTGTTGTAGTTGGGTTTGTCAACTTCTATTGTGGGGGTTATAAGGGAATTTGTCTCATGCATTAATTGTGTGTGCATGAGTTTTGGATCTTGTTGTCTAGTTGCTCTATTCTTATAGTATCCAAAAGATTAAAACATGATGCTGCCATTGCTTCCAACATCTTTCTGAAATTCTCTCTCACCACAGTTTGCTAAGCAGTGATCTATAAGAATAGTGGCATGCAACTGAGAAAGAGCAGTCCAGGGATAGGGATGCAGCTGCATTTCTAGACAAGCTTTCTTCTTTATGAGATCGTAGGTCCAATAGGGTGGGGACCATGACTGTAACTTCATGCATCATCTTCTAGCCAACTCAGCTGCTTAGTTCAGAATTAGAAAAAAAGCTTTGAAAAGTTTTGGTAGAAATTCAGATTTTCTTTCCTTCAATAAGCATGAGTTTCTATTTATACTTAGACTTCTTGCCAAAATAAACATGGTGACCTATAAAAATCATCATTCTCACAAAAGATGAAATATAACTAATGATATCTATTTGAATGTATTATTCCAAATAGATTGGATGCCGAAATGAATGTTCTAAACACTGGTGTCATAAAGAATTATGAAACCACTTAGGCCATAGTCTAACTTGTGTTGGAGGATGGGTAAGGTGGGTGTTCTGCTCCATAGAATCACTAAAGACCCTGTGACCATCTTCAAGGTCTCAGATTCTTAACCACTGTAAGAGACAGCAAAGGTTTTAGGGCCAACTACTCTCATATGTCACTTTACCCACATTTTACTGGCCATATTTGGGTCATATAGAACTATTTGGTAGCCAGTAAGTGTGGAAAAGTCATGTGGCTCTCTGCTTATGATCTATCATAGCCATGCAATGCTAAAGGAGGAGAATAACGAACTGTTTGCTACACTAAAGAGGGTATTTTAGCCAGAGAGGAGTTTGTACAAAGAACCTGCATAAAGGGAAGAGTATATTGGCTATGAAAACCTAAAAGAACTTCGGCATGGTGGTACATCTGATGAAGTTGAAAAAGGAAGCTTCAGTGGCTTAGTTAAAAAAGGACTAACCTATGTAATCTAAGGATTCTCGCACTTAACTCCCATCTAAGAAACAGGACTCTTGATAGATAATCAGCAGGAGACTGTTTTTTTTTAGCTTTCTTTCTTTCTTTTTTTTTTGTTTTGTTTTAAGAAGATAATACTGACCTTCAGCAGTTAGCAGCAATGTCTCTGAAGTCGAAGAATCCTCCCATTTCAGACTTTTCTCAGTTATCCACCTGGTCATAGAAACCCAAGTAAACCGAATTCACCTTCCCCTGTGCCCATGTAAATCATGCTTCCTTGGTAAGCACCCATGAATGTGCTGCAATCACCATATGAGTCTGCAGTGACTTCGATAAATTCAGACTGGAAGGGTAATTTCAGATCTCCTGGGCTCTGTATTGTTCCAGGCATATTATTGGCAATGACTGCAACTCCCTTTGAAGCTCATAAAATCACCTCTTTTGACATTGATTTGTCATCTGTTTTTTGTTCTCTGACCCTTCTTCACCTCCTATGTCTCTTTATTGGCTAAGGCATGGTGTTTTATTGCTAGGCACCCTTATAATAACCACAGTAGCGGTACATTTAGCTTTGTTTGCTCATTAGCTTTGTTCAGTAGATGCTCTTGTGGCAAGATCGAATATTAGGAACCAATGTAGCAAGGCTTCCTCCAGCTCAAGGGAGACTGTTTCTCTTCCAACAGAAGATACAAAGATGACTGTCCATTTGTCTTCTTTGCTTAGACAAGAGTCTAGGAAGACTGGCAGTAAGTAGGTATCAAACACCTCGTGGACATTTCCAGGATGTCACTTTGCCTTAGAAGTTCCCAAGATATTCCCATGAGAAGGAAAATCCAAGGTATCCTTTCCTTATAAAAAGGTATTATTTGACTGTCATTGATATTCTCCACAAAGTGACCTTTGAAAGAGAATATGATCCATAAGCCTATTGGATAACCACTGGTCTGCTGTCATATACAGAAAGGGAACATTGAAGACTTTCAATAAAAACACCTGAAATGAGAAAGTATAAACCTTGTAGAAAAAGACTGATGTTTTTCACTACTTTCCAGAAGGTTCCTAGATACCTGATGTATGATGGACCTTTTCCTTTTGGGCATCTGCTGTCTTTGCCGAGCTCAACATTCCAGTGAGGTGTTTTTTTTTTTTCCAGAGCTCAAAATTGAACATGTCAGCACTGAGCAGTCACCCAGCTTTGTAAAGAAATGCCACGGCCGACAGCCTCCCAGCTGCCAGGGAACTGGCTGAGCCTTCCATGTCAAGCAGAACTGTACATGAGAGTCTTTGTGCCATCAGGACACACCTTGGAGTTCCAAATGCCTTTACTTCTTAAAAAAGGAAACAAAACAAAAAACCTTCTTTACTGTGCTGTCCCAATGTCTGGTGATATAATGTGACAATAGCCAGCCTCTCAGTAACTCTTGAAAGGACACAAAGGCACTCCTTTGTACTTTCAGTACAAACCAAACCAACACCACCACTATAATTTAGGAATAATACTATTACGTCAGTTGACACTTTGCTCCAAGGTACAGGGCAAGTGAAATAATCCAGGGAATACATATAAAAGTCATATTTTTATGTTTATTTTGGAATAACTTGGTAGAGATCTAAGAACTAGACTAAGAATCACACATTTTTTAACAACTATTTGAGATATGTCATTTTGCTATGATTACAGAAAAATGAATTAAGGAAGATGAAAAACGTTCACACCCAGATGGCCTCTTGATTTTTGTCATTATTCCCATTGTAGCCAGTCACCCTTGTAGTGAGGAAAGCATATATTCCTCAGACTCTGTTGGAAGACCTCAGCTTCTTTAGTCAACTGCCTTAGATAGCCATTGTGAAACCATTTAAGGAATAGGCAGCCAGACTGTCATCTCACCAAGAAGGCAAACAGCATCCTCTTCTCAAAGCGTTTATTTGGTTATTGACTAGCAGTGCCTCTTCCTATGCCAAAGCAAACAACAGCAATGCAATCAAGTCCAGGGGAGCTTCCACTTGTTTGAAGGAGGCTTGGGTGTTTTGTCAGAAATACTAAGCACCTGGTTTGGAAGATAAGCTTCTTTCACACCCTTTTTGAAAGATCGGGTGGGAGACGGAGTAGCATGCTGACAGGAAGGTAATATATGACTATTCTTCATATTGTAGCAAGGAATCCATTTGGAATAATTTACAGATGGTGATTCCTTTGATGTGGTGCCCTCAGTCACTCTGAAACCCAATGAGCCTTTGGATCAGTGCTGATCATTTTCTGTACAAGATCTTAAAGTTGATCTGTTTTGAATCATCCCAATTCATTCCAGGACACTTCTTTCAAAACTGGCATAAACACTTTCTTCATTGTTTTAAAGTTTAATCTCAAAATCTAAGGTATTCTCTCCCTTTCACATTTTTGGTGTTTCAGTACAGCTGGGGAGGAGCCTGAGAGAGTTCTGTATTCAAAATACTTTCCCTACTCTTGTTTTCTTATGGAACTTTTAAAGTGTGTTGTAAAGGAGAAATAGGACTCTTAGTGAGCTAAAATTCTCTTTATACAATGCGATTCAGCTCTTGACAAGCACAATCCATACAGAACCCAGGCCTGGGGTCTCTCAGGCCAACTTCTATTCATACAGATCGTTTGGCTGTTCCTTCTCAATGCAGAAACTATTTCAGATGCAAAAGTAAAGGATGGCCCAGGCCAGTGGCCTGCATTGACTCAGAACCATTGCCCTTTTAATTTGAGGCTCTAGCAGATGGAAAATTATTTAGATGTTGCAGCAACAGCAAAAATACTGTTGGCTTCCACTCAGCTTTTGC
This sequence comes from Uropsilus gracilis, assembly GCA_004024945.1. Lineage (NCBI taxonomy): Eukaryota > Metazoa > Chordata > Mammalia > Eulipotyphla > Talpidae > Uropsilus > Uropsilus gracilis. Next base: position 5,097 of record PVHY01026957.1, read on the forward strand.
CTGGAGAAGCCCACGAAGTCTGTTTCTTATAATTAGAAGGTGCGTGTGAACTTGAACAGCAGCTCAGTCAGCCATTGTAAGCATGAACGGATTCACCTTTTAGATGTGACAAGCACAGAATCAGCCTAAGGTTGCCTGGAGCATTCTTCAGGATAATACCTGAAGGGAAACCCTGGTAGGTTCAAGCCAAGAGTTATCAAATGACCTAGTCTTCCCTCCTCCCACCCTCATTGTCTTCTCTTTTCTTGGTTGTCCCAGAACCACCAGAAGACAGGGCAATGCTGACTTCAGCTTTTTGGAAAATGCCTAAGTCTTAGATATTGGATATGAAATAAGGAGGAAAAAAAGTTTTTCCTAAACCCTTTCTTCCATAATTACATTGTTCTCTTTGTCAGCCTATAGGCCATCCTTTAAAAAAAAATTCCCTTTTTACCTTGGAATAGTCTGTTCACTGATTCTTTCCCACATCTGCCTGAATAGCTGAATAGCTCACACAGTATTCCTTGTCACAGTGGTCATCTTAACCAGCACTATTTTTATCATTTGGAGCCCTCAAAAGGCCTACTAATAGAGGACACAGACACTCAAGTCTTGGTGACAAAGCGAGTGAGTCATGACTGTTCCACAGATTTCTTGATTATTAGTTTAGTGACTGGTTTATTTTGGTGGGAGTCCCATCTGCTGGGACCATTTATAAACAAGCCATTTGGGGAAGGGGTGTTGCTAATAGAATGAGGGAGGCAATGTGACTCATTGATACAGGTCTAGGTTTGGGCAACACACAGAATTGACCTCCTCCTTCTGCGCTGTGTGTGTCATGCTCTTTCAGCCATGAGACTATTCTGAGAGGATTGGTTTTTGGAGGTTGCATTTTCTTTTTGATTGCCAGTCACCTCCTCTCTGTGGAGTTTCTATGGAATAGGAAGTGCTGCTTGGCTTCTCTGTTAACATTCTCCACCCAAAAGAAAGACTCCCACATATTCCAAGCTGGAGGAAACCCTAAATGATCTCTGATTGCCCCTGATAATGTCGTGCAAGTTATGTGTTGCATCCCATCTTGTGATGTAGCATTTTTCTGGGGGAAGACACTCTCCTTTGTCAAGACCTCTTTCCTGGTAACCCAATTTTTGTTGGAACACATCTAGTTTTACTAACTCAGCAACTTCCCTGGGTCAAAGAACCCATTTATTAATCTGTGTTGCCAGAGTTCTTTCTTTGCCCCCTGGCTCGGCTATCTTGGCACAATTGTAGGAAAGGCTCAGGGTTCAGGTCAGAGGATCACCAAGGTAAGATTGCTTTCTAATAAGGTTCTTTGATATGCCGCTTACTAAATTCCCTTGATTGGGGCTCAAGCACAAGAGCCTTAAACGACATTTGCTCTATGTGAAGAACACCATGCATCTTCACATTGGAAGTTTCCTCATTTTCCTCTGTTCTTTGTTGACTGGGTGCCACCTCCTTTCTGAGTTTATTAGTCTTCAAACCTGGCTGCAGAGAAGATGGGTTTTTGTTTTCCTGTCTGCCTCCTTCTCACTTTTCTTGTGATCTTTTTCTTCTGGCGCTGGAGTAGCTGTACTTGACATCTGTCTTTCCTGGATCGAATCAAATTTTCCTCAGCCTTTGGCAGGAGAAGAGAGTGCTTGGGGCTCAAGGTTTACTCATCAGCCTAGAAACTGGGTAGAGGGTTTGAGTGGTGGGAAAATCTTGGAGGTGACTCTGTCCTCACCTCCCAACTTAATCAGGCTGATGGACATACCAGCCTTCTTTCCTTTCCTCTCCTCTGCTGTATCTAACCTGTAACCTCTTCAGAAGCAATTCAATAGCTTCTACCCACCATAGCAACAGAATCCTTTCTTTTTTTCCAGAAGGCTTACCTTAGTGGTATTTGGTTCTGTGAATTTCATGAGTCAGCACTCACTCTATGGTGTCCAACAGAGACTAATCCTGTGAGTGGAGATAAGTGTCTGCAGCAGACACCTGCTTCTTGTAGAGTCACTGTAGTGTAGTAAAGGTATGAAGACTCCCTGCAGGTTATTCATTTTTTGTATAATCTAGAATTTTATAGGGATTAAAAACTCTAATCAGAGAAAACTTGCTCAAGGAAGCAAAAGTGAAGTTTTGACTTAAATGATGACTAAAATTTGGAATGAGGGAGACACTTGGAAGATAGCATTCTGGGCTGAAGGAATGCAAGTTTTAGAGGCTCTGAAGGTCACTGTAATAAGAGAATGTGATGCACAGAAGCTAGAGGGGAACACAAGACACAGGAGAAGGTGATAGAGAGCATAGGAGTACCTGATTCTGAAGAGCTTATTGACCACCTTACGAATTTTGAAAACCACAGTGAGCAAAGGGTTTCCATAATCAGTATGGCATTAGCTGTGTATCATCATGTAACCACTGTTTCCAAGTTGACAGGCAAGACGAGGAGGGCCAGATCCATGCTGCAGAGTGAAAATGAAAATGTTCTCGCAGTATCAGTTCCTTCTCCAGTGAGTGACAGAGAAGTGCATTCTCTCCTAGTCTCTTCTGGTCTTGAATCATTTTCTTGCACTTAAAATTGTTCTTTACAGTGACCACTCAGGAAAGAGTTATCCCCAAAGTCTCTTCTTGCTAGGGTGGCTCAGGTCAAAGGGACCCCTAAGTACCTGAGGCCTCGACCAGTGGAGGCCTGGGACTTGCCATCCTTGGATGGCTCTGTGCTCTCCCTACTGCCCTCTACAGGAATGGCTCCTCATTGTCCTACTGGTCACTCCTGCCCTGACAATATTATACTGAGGTCCATGCCTGAGAACTCTTTTATTTCTGTCTCCTAACTTGAGCATTCTCTTTGCTGTGTTATTTTCAATTTGCCTGTCTATACCTGTTGCATCATGACCCTCTGCAGTCCAGCTCATGTCCCAACTGGGGTCTGCATGATACCCTCCAGCCCCAGACCTGCTCTCAGTTCTGCACAATCAGGACCTACCCATTTCCTGCAGAGGGTACTTGAACTCTCTGTGTCCTGTGTACCACACTGAAGTCAAGGCAGCATCCAGGGAACTAGACACAGGCTTACTCTGTTAGCCATGTTTCCCCGCATTGACTCTCCCATTGACTGCTGGTACATGTGCTGAGATGGTACCAAACAGGAAGCTGAAAGAAACTCTTCACACACCTAACTGTTCTGCATTTCAACCCAGAGAAGTGATCCAACACACACACATTTCATGGTCTGTGAATAATGTCTCTGCTTCTTTTTCCCCTCCTGAGACCCTCAGTTGAAAGGTGAGTTACTTCATTTCTCTGTTTCATTTTGTGTTTTCTCTTTTGGTGTATAGTCAAAATACTAAAATCTAATATAAAGTCTAAGATGTTACTGTGAAACTAAGAATTCCCTCTTTTTCTCCCCATAAAGCTTGGTTTTGAGGTCTATGTCCAACCTCAGAGGTTAAGCAAGTGAGCTTTTAAAACTCAAAGCTGAGTAGTAAGTTCTTTCTTCTTGCTCCATCCCATATGCTCCCTCCTTGGTATAATCATCTTATGATTTAGTCATGGAAATGGGTAGATGCAAAGTATTATAATTTAATATACCAATTTAATATTACCAAATTATCCTTCTTGTAGAAAGTAGGAACAAGGTCTCCTAAGAAAGATTTTCATAACTTGGATGATGACAGTGGACATGGAGGGAAATTAATGAATAAGAAAAATATCCACATGATAAAATTGACAGTACTTGGTGCTTGGTTAAATAAGGTGACTAGGTAGAATATGAGGAGATTGCATTTCTAGTTTGCTTGGAGAGATGGTGATGCCACTTAATAGAACACAGGACACTGGAAAAAGATTTGGTTGGGACACATTCACTTTTAGACATGCTGAAATTGAAGTAACCTTTGAGATATTCAAGTGGGCGTACGTAGTCATCAGCAGGATGTATTGTCTTCCAACTTCTATAGGAATTCCCATTGCAATCATAAGGTCGATTATTAGGAATATAAAATTAGGGCAGTGACAACTAGATAAATCCAATGATAAATCATTTGATGTATGCATCTCACTATAGGCAAAGGCTCACCATTGCAACAGAAGGTCAAAGAACCTATTGGTTAATACTCCCCTTTCCACAGCACCTGCCAATGTGGAACTCTCTACCTCCTCTTCTAAAGGACACTGCCTTCCTCTTTAATTTTTAATGCATTCAGTCAGCAAAACAGCAAAACTTACCAATGAAGGAATAGTTTTGTCTATTTCCAGTGATTTTATCTATTTCTATTCTAACCCCATACTGTGTTGCTCTTAAGATTTTACTCACAAATGTCAATTATATTTCTAATTTTACTGCATTCCCCCAATACTTGCAAAACTGTTGATGAGTGATAAAACCAGAAATGTCGATAAGAGCTAAATAACTGGATATTTGCACTCTTTCCTAAGACAAGTCACTGAAGGATTTTAAGCCAAGGAGTGAGTCACATAACTTGGATGTATTTGACCAGGATGATCTGCTCTAGTTAGTACCAGCAAGGTGATATGCATGAATACATTCAACACCAAATTATTGACCATCTCCTAATATACTCCTATATATAAGATACTATACTGGATGATGTGTGGATATGAAATTCAAAGTTAAACATTATCTCCTTCTATTTTTCCTTTAGGCATTAAGTAAAAAAATGTTAGCAGTGACTTTGTTTTATTTGTAAAAAGCAACACACAATAGGTTGTCCATGGTTTCTGACTTAATTCTCTGTTTTGAAGATGTGTCTTTAACCTCCTAGGTCATACCTGCTGTTTTTCTACTCGCTCTCATGATATTTATTTTATCATTTAACAGAAGTCTTCCTTTTTTCAGACATCTCAATATACACTAACTATACATTTTGCTTTTATTTTTAAATATAAAAAAGCAGCAAACCAATAAAAGGTTTGTGTGTGAAAATTACACATTTCAAAAGACCTATAGCAGCATGGGAGGGTGTACCTCTGGGGGAAAGTGACAGAGAGATTCTTTCAGGGATGAATTTTAACATCTCTCACCAGTTGGGTGAAAATGTTTTGAAGATGTATTACATTCCCTGATCAAATGGAAAAAATGACAGCTGCCATTATATCTAGGAAACACCCGCTAACATGGCCCAGGGCCACCACTCCCTCCTCCCACATGGCCTTGCTGGAAAGTCTCCCAACGTCCACCCTTTGCAACTGGGGCAACCTCCTGCATCCTCATGGGGACCAGCCATCTTAGAAAATTAGGGAATGCTTGAGACTTGTCAGCATTCTCCTTTAGCAGTTTCCAAGTACAGTTAATGGGTGATCTTTTCTTTCTAATATTTAACCTAGGAGTCTCCCTCTTCTGCCACTTTTAATACCTGAGTCAACCATGTAGCTACTTGCACTTTAAATATATGAGTCAGGAGGTTAAGCTGGAACAGGGTCATGTTCAAAGTTTCTACTGGATGCACTTCAGGGTTGTGACAATCATTTCCTGCATTTTGAGCTTCCTGTGACTAAAATTATGCTATTTTTTCTTTCTAGTCTTGCAAGGGTTAATTTTCATTGCTGCTCTTAGTATTTGATGTGAATTCTTCCTATAGTAGTGTAGTTTTTGAAATGAAAAATCCCTACATGCACAAAGAGTGCCTAGGATAGTTTTGCATTTGCAAATAAAGCTCTAACAAATGCTCATTTAAAAAAATATATTTTCCCAGCTGAGCACATTAAGGCACGAGGCTGCATCTTTGTATTCACTTCAATAAACCAGGTGTGCTTCTGGAGATTAGCTATTTTTTATAAAGAATGATTTTGAAATAAATGACAATGGGCTCATTTCTCTTTATGCTGAGGATAACATTAAAGGAAAACTGCTGTGATTAGTTTTAATATCTCAGCTTAATGAGTACTTACTAAAAATGTGTGTGCACGTATGTATGTGTGAGTGCACAAGCACAGACGGTAGATATGTGTACACATGTGGCTGAATAATTTTCTAACATTTTAAGTGATACCTGTCAGGGGTTTTAATAACTGCGTTTCTGCTGAGGCTTTCTACAGGAAGTCCATTTTTCTGTGAAGCTTATTTTTAAGTGCCAATCAGAAAATATGAAAATGGACTGGGATTTTATGTGTCAATTATAGTCAACGATGGTGTGCCTCTTCAGAAGCTATCTGAACCTCCTCTGTACCTCATGCCTCATCTAGAACCACAGCTGGGGGATGGGTCAGTGTAGGAATTTGATATCTATGGATTAGATTTGGGATATATTCAGTATGTGGATTACACTAGGAACCACTAAGAGATGGATTAAAGAACTCCAGGAAGGGGCCACATGGATTTATGGAGAATGAGTATTTTTGTGGTAGAATGGAATTATGTCATACTGTGTATCTTTCTAGAGCAGTCCTGTGCTTCATGAACTTGCTCAGTATAGCCAGATGGTAGGAGGAAACCCTGGTTGAGAAATTCAGGTAAGGGACTGAGCCTAAGGTATGAGGAGAACTGCTGTTCTAGTGGCTGATCATAGAGGCCCTTCTGGGCAGGTCTTCCAATGGTCAGCCAACAGGGAGGTTGGTCAGAAGACAGAATGATTTCAGAGAAATCTTCTGTGGAGGAACGAGAACTTCCTTGAATGTGGCGTTTCAAGATTTGCTACTAACTTCAGTGAATTTGAGAGGTGATTATTGCTTTATTAGAGAATCAACTAAGTCTTGATTATTTAAAACTGATCAACGATGCAATAGTCAAAGGCTCTACAGTTGTTTTCCCCCTTTTTACTTGCTTTTGGTTATTTCAGTGCTATTGATATATTTTCTAGAAATTGGAGAACAATGAGCAAAAATGAAATCTGACTTTTTTGTTGTTGTTCAGGGTTCTGGATGATGGTGTGAGTGAAGGATGAGACTGATGTTATGCCTAATATGCAGGGGTAAATAACAAGGAAAGGTAGTCAATCCTGTTTTCTGTGACCCTAGATCTTCAGCTCTCCATTTTTGTCTTATTTCTGTGTGGGTATAATCTATATAAAGAATACTAGTGCTTTGCCTTTAGAAATATAGCTTAAATTGCTGCCTCTGTGTTTTTAAGAGCCAGGAGGTAGGTGCAAATAAATGTGGTTCTTTTGCTTCTTCTCCTGAGAATCTGGCTTCACATGAGAGTAATGAAAGTAAGGACAAAAACAACTCAGTTGTGAACACCTGATTAAGGTAATGGCTCTTTAATAAAAGTAGGGAGGAACCCTATTGCCACGAGAATCTTCTTTTTCTATGGAAAGACTGAAAAGGGTCAACACTGATGTGCTTTGTTTCAGGAAGTCTGTCTGAGAACTCTGAATAGTGCCAAGTTGTGCGATGTTCATTTATTATTGATAGGACTTGAAAATGACACAAACTTTTCAGATGGAGTCTGATGATTTGAGGTTGTTGGTGAAAATGAGAGAAAAGTGGCTTGCTCTCTGTAACTGAACCCAGCTTCCTCTTTCCATTTATGGAAAGTGCCAGTGAAACTCAATTTAGCTGCAGCTGGTGAGGGCGCTCTCTGTGCTGTGGAAGATTAGGATGTGGTCTGGTAGTTCAATATTTGTGTGCAGTTTGTCTTCTTTGCTGAGTCTCCTGATGGATGTTGGGACCTGAGTATCTATCTCAAGTTAATATGAACTCGTGTGTGTGTGTGTGTGTGTGTGTATGCACCAAGAAATGTTCACATTTTCATGTAAATTTGAGCTGGTGTTGATAAAAAAGGGAGAAGTAAGAATTAACGGTCTGTATATAAATATACAGGCTACAGAGGGAGGTATCAGGCTACAGAATAACTGGGTAAGTGATACCTGTCCAGGGCAGGCGGTGTGTCACTACTGCAATGACGGGAAACCCTGGCTTTGTACACGAGGATGAGGGAATGGACCTGATGAGACAGTGGCAAGGCTGACAGGCAGCAGCTCCTTGGGTGTGTCACGGGACCCATCCCTTGCTAAATCAAAGTGTACTGGCTGCTCTCATTAAATAAACCCTTTTGGAGAGCTTTAAGAAAATGAACAGATCGGGTTTCTAATTTTAGCAGTGACAGCTTATAATTAGAAACATCTCCAAACTAACTTGTTTACAAACACCTGCATCAATACTGGAATTTTGCCATTTAAGAAGGGGCTTGTGGTGTCCAGGAGAGAGGGATCTCCCTCCATTTTTGTAGTCTCTCCCTGCTTATGGATACCACATCACCAGCAAGTACCTGGGGGAGAGGGTGCATGCATGTATCTGTGGGTGCCTATGTTCAATGGTGTGTGTGTGTGTGTGTGTGCGTGCGTGCATGTTTTCTTTTTTTTTTTGGCACATCCCTTCTTATGGGTGAGTACTTCACGCCCATGCAGCAAATGCTCAGGACTGTATCACACCAATGTGCTCCCCTTTCTTCGTGAGATCAAAGAAATCAGTGGTCAGTTGTTATTTGAGACAAGGTTAGATTTTAAATGACACCGAGAGAAATTTTTGCAACTAATTTTAGCAACTCAGGATCTGCATTGGAAAAAGAGCGTGTCCATTCCATAATTTCTATATTTATGTCATTCAGCATGCTGTATAACTGAGTGATTAAAAAAAAATGCAGAACTATCTGTGACATCAATAACTCTACATTTTCTCAAAGCAGAAACACCTATCTGTGGTTGAAATGAGTACACCTAGGGAAGTGATGACTTCTTTCTGACTGAAATGGAAAACTTGAGGAACATCAAAAGAAGGTAGCATGTAGGCGAATGAGAGGACTGTCACCTGGTACTCAATGACCTCAGATCCTAAAGTGTCATTTGAGACACACTGGGTGCTTTGAACATTACTTTGAACATGACCGTGAGGATTTCTTAGGACAAACATAGTTATCCTCAAAGGAGGTTAAAAAAAGATATTGCATGCCAAGGCAAGATTTAAAGTGAAAAGGGAAATCAGAACACAAAGAGAACAATACCTAATTCTAACTGAAGAGGAGATTCCCTACGGAAATAAGCAGGTGGGTACTTTTGCTGTGACACTTGAGTGCAACAACTGCTAAGGAGACAGGCGACACCTGTTCACTTTCTACTGTCTAAGTCCACCAAAAGTTTCAGGGGCTAAGGGGATGGGGAACAAAGTAGAAAGAATCAAAACAATAAACAAAATCTCTCTGTTTAGGACTTGTGGATACTGATTTATCCAGACAAATGAAAGATGGCAAATTTACTTTTTAAACCTGATCTGAACATACCTTCTTCTCTTAATACCTGTGATCAGTTAGATTATATGAGTGACCTAAGCCTCCATGGAGCCTACTTTTTTTTAAAGCTCATGCAATGTTACATATGGGTGAATGTGTGTTTGTGTGTATGTACGTAGACATTCTTTTAACTTTGAAATTGCAGTTCTACCCAATGCCATGCAATTGCAGTGAATGTTTAAGGGGTTTAATCCAGGTTCTGTCTTGTATCAAAAGAATGATAGAGGATTAAAATAAAGGACTCTGGCACCATGGATGGGATGTTATTTTCAACAACTGTAGTGTCAGCTATGAGCTTTCCTCAGTGTTTCTGACAATGGGATCTTCGTTAGAGAGCCCTAGGTCATCAAAATTTATTTCCTTATTTTTTATAACAAAGATGATCCCATTTCACATGCTTTTACTGAGCATCTGTACTGTGCAGTTTTAAACCAAGACTGAGGTGTGAGCATGAACAGATGAGAGGGCCCACTTAGAAGAAATAACTGAATAGATGAAGACACAATGGGGTACATTGCCAGAAGCTACAAATAAAACTCAGCCTGCACTGCACTGAAAACACTGGTCTGATAGGTATTTCCTTCAAGCACAGCAAATTCCTGAGCCTCCAATTGAATTAAGTGACATATAGCCAATATTAAGTACCACTGTTTACCTGGCTAGTCAACTCTCAGCAGTAGACTTTAGTCAAGTAGTTTGAATCTCAATCCAGATGTCTGCTGAATAATATGTTGCTTTGGACAAACTTACTAATTTCCTGAATATACAGTTTCTTCGTAATAAGAGCAAACCATCTCATCACAGTTTTTTTTTTTTTTGAAGGTTAAAGGTATGTTAGCATTGCAAAAATACTTCATAGGAGAAAAAAAATTCATTGTAATTGTTGATAGAACAATTTTGAAATATTTCAAAATGAAAACTCATGAACAAAAAAAAGTTTCGATTGCTAACTCACTGTCATAAAAGTTTAACTTAAGCAACAGTTTTACTTACTAAATTCCAAAGTAACAAGATGAATAATTTCAAAAGAATGAGAAAATTCCAGTTCAGGGGAAGGAAAACATGGAAAAGCAGAAAGGGGGGGATGTTTCTCTCTCTGTGGTTGAGGGGATACAAGACACCATAAGTACCCCCAGCTTCCTTCTCATAAGATAGGAAATTGTAAACAAGGCTATGACTCTAGAACTTTCTCAGCCAAGTGACTGAAGAGATGGAACTGAGCTGCCCAGCCAATTGACTTTTTTTTCCCCAAAAGCCGATTCAGTTTTCACTTATATACCCATCTTGAGACCATTCATTGGAATTTTAGGAAGAAAACAGGGTCAAAGTTCTTTGGAACAGAGTCTGAGGAGATAAAGGTAACTGCATGTCCAGCAGGAGATATTACTGTGTTAAAATAGAGCCAATTGTCCTTGCCATCTTCCTTTGCTGCTCTCCCTCTGCCCTCCCCACTCTTCTCTCGTGTGGTGTGTGTGTGCGTGTTTATTTCCACCTGTTCCCATGGAGTTCAGTCTAAAAAGAATGACATAGTTGGTAAGATTTAGTTGGCTACAGAGTACTACTGTTCAAAAGCCATAGGAACAGGGTTTAAAACAAAAACAAAAACAACCTGAAATTGTAGGAGCTTACACAAGGGTAGAGAAAAAGAACACATGAAGGTTTTGTTTGAGAATACATCAGAAATGTAAAAATCAGACAAACAAGTAGAGTGAGTTCTGTATGTGAAAATACTTTGAAAGGAAACCTTTCATGGGTTTAGTAAATTCAGGAAAAAAAGGAAAAACCTGTAAAACTTCTAGAATAGTGAATATAGTCTTAGAGAAAGTGGAGGGAAGACTGTTAAGGCTCTCCCTTTCCTGGGTATTAAAGAGAAATCCCAAGAGATCAGAGGGAAGAAAGCAGACTCCTGGTGGTCAAAGAATGGACTCAGCTCCTTGAGAATGTCCCTTAACTGTTTTCTACTGAATTTGCTCAGTTTTGTACCACAGGCAAGCAGCCTAACAGTGATTTCTTGGACCTTTGAGAATTTGTTTTCTGGTGGTCTGTGTTTGTCAGCTTGGGTAAAGAAATCCTCTAACATTGACTGATTGACTGGTTATGAGAATAAGATGTGAGTTGAGACTCTCAGATGTGAGCTGAACTTCATTAGGTGTCCTGATTAGTTTTTAAACACCAAGAAGTATGGTAGGTCCTCACTGAGGATCGCCACCAGGCTCTTGAAGAGTTTCTTGAAGTGAAATGAGTATAGCAGAAGCAGGTCTTTGACTGTTGCTGTCCACTCAAATTCTATTTCTCATTGAAGTTAAAATGAAACATTACATAAGGATCTGTTGTATTTTGCTATTTCTTTGGAATAAGTCTGCCTGTAGCTCTTTTATCCCCACAAAATCACTGGAACATTTACTTCAATGAAATTCTTTTTTTTTT
>PVHY01026958.1:0-16750 GCA_004024945.1 Uropsilus gracilis
ACAAGACTCCAAATTAATGATCTTTGTGTTACTGTGGTGAAACTACTCAAATACAATTTCTACTTGGTTTTGGATCAAAATTTTACAGGAGTAGCAATGTATATTGATTGTCTTGATTAGAAATTTGAAATCACAAATCATATTTAAGGGAATCAATATTTTTTATTGCTCTTTGTGGGCAGAAACTTAACTACATAGTATTAAGAATCCAGGCAGCTTGATCTCAGATTCTGCCTGTCTGGAGTTACATACAACTGGTACTTTTTAGCTGTGTTCTCGGTCAAGTTGCTCACCTCAAGGTTCCTTCATCTATATAGTGAGTATCATAAAAGAGTCCCATCTGACTAAAGAGAAGATCTTATGAGAAGATTATATAAAATACTAATAACCCCAAGCATTTAATAAATGGTAAGTAAAGGTTAACTCTTGTGAACTGACACATAAAAGTACTCGGTCTGTATCTGCTGAAAGAGTGCATGAAGAAATGAAGTGCATGCTCTTTCACACCTCTGGATGATTTGGCATTAGTTCAAATGACTAATAACAACTACAGTATTTTTTAGAAAGGGAAAATATTCTAGAGATATTTTTAAGCTGGACTCAAGAGTAAGGAGCTCTAGACACAATGTAAATGATCTGGAATGTGGTCACTTGCAAAGGGAGTTACCATATCTAAATTTTTCCTAGATACTAACTAGCAACTTGTGCAGTCTTGAGAAGAGGCCGCAAGTGGCACAAAAAAAATGCCACTAGTATCAGAGGGCAGTATTTTGTCAGAAACATTACATGAGAGCTAGAATGGGACTGTCTTCCCAAGACAGCAATTTAATAATCTGAGAAGTGCAAGAGGGAGATCACTTCAGCTGGAGTGATGCCATTTCTTTTACTCTGGGCTCTGATTGAAGGTTGCAGAGAAAGCCAGCCCATCCTCTGGTTCCACCTTCCTAAACCTCATCTTCCACTGCTTGTTAGCACAACCAGTTTACTTAAATACAAAAAGACTATAAAGTCTGAGAACAGATACAACCAATAATCCCTTTGTGTCTACTAATTATAAATAACTTTGATGAACTTCAGAATGCTTTCAGTCATTCTTTAGCTCATTTTAGTCTTGTTGAGTAGGTTCTGCCTGAAACCTTTCTTAAGTCATTTTGGTCTACTTACTCTAAAATCCTGAAGCAGTGTTGGTTGTATCTTCTTATGACCAAAAGGAAGAGGGAAGTGTGTTTTTCGTATCTGGGAAGCCTTCATGGGAGGAAATAAGAACAGTGACCTTCCCCCAGATCTGAATTTCCAGAGTTGCTATATTGCTTGCTTCCCTTCTCCCAACCAATCTCAGCCTAAGGACTTCACAGGTGGCTTTCTGGGGATCACTGGTATGTAAATCCTCAGACTGAAATCTCACATGGGAGGTTGTTTGAACCCTTTCAGGTTTTTCACCTAGGAGAGGTTACAAGATAGCCTATGTCCTTATAGTGTGTCATATATATTTCATCTCCTATCTTAATCTGTCCCTCATGCCTACATCTGACAGATGTAATCCTGAAAAACATGAAAACATTTAAAACTGACCAGTCAGCATACTGTCAATCTCCCTGAAAAAAACCATAGATCAAAGAGCATAGCTTCTAACGCCTTCAGTTTATTTCAAAATTGGTTCTATTAACTTGTAACTGCAGTTTTCAAGTTCATAGAGTTCCCAGAAATACAGCCTTCAGAGTAGAAGTCAAATATAAGGTACATAGAAAGGAGTGAATTTGCAAAGGAAAAATTACTTAAAACCTGATAAACAGCTTTCCCTTCTAATTCTTCTCACCCCTCACATGACCTATTCTAGTTACCATAGAAACATGTTTTCATGCCCATTAGAAGTCTCAAAATATGTTGTGTTAGTTATTTGCCCTTAAGTGTTGCTTCTTTCAGCAAAATAATTGGTGCCAAAAGTCTGTAGACACACAATTGCATGCTCTGTTCTGTATCATAGGATTTACAAAGAAGAAGGACTTACTTGTTAAAATGTTCTACATATTCAAAATTCTTAAGCATACTTTTAGAATAAATACAGTCAATTCTTTGTGGTAAGACTGATTATACATGTGAATCGTGGCAGTTAATACCACTAAGGGCATGGGCAAATGCTTAGTCTTTATACTTCTTATACTTATGGTAAAAGTAGAAATAATTTTTGAAAATAAAAGTCACTTCATAAAATTCTAGAGAGGGTAAAATGAATTAATGCTTTAAAAACTCCTGGAACTATATCAGACACATATAAATAAGTTCTCAAATAAGTTACTATTATCTACCATTATTATTTTATTAACTTATTTTCTTTTACTCTGGTCTTCAATTATATAAATTTGTTTTCCCTATTTGCGGCATCATACTCACCTTGGAGTAGAGTGTCCAAGTCAGATGTATAGATGAAAAACATCCATGGGGTAAGGCAGAGAAGAGACTTTGCAGTCACTAAGAAAAGGGTATATGTTAGGCCGGGCACGGTGGCTCGTGCCTGTAAGCTTCGGCCTATCAAGCGGCCGGGGCTAGGGATTGCGGTTCGAGTCCCGCCTGGGGCCCGTAGCGAGACCTAGTTCCAAAAAAAATAGCTGGGCGTGGTGGTGCGCGCCTGTAATCCCAGCTACCTGGGAAGCTGAGGCTGGGGATTGCTTGAGTCTGTGGTACGAGAGCCTGCGATTCCACAGGCAAAAATAGCAAGACCTAGTCTCAAAAAAAAAAAGAAAAAGAAAAGAGTATATGTTAGCTGCTTTGTGGTCTTTGTAGGGGATAATCCCCATGCTGCTTCTTCATTTATAAATGGTGCAATACTTGTCTAAAGGGAATGTGATGTCAATACTTGGTACCTAACCTCTCAAACACAACAATAAAACTCCAGGAAAGTACTTGACACATGGGAGTAGGATGAGTCTAATGGCAAAAATGTGTGCTACAGAGATACTAACGGCAAGAATAGAAACAAAGGAAGAGGCAGAATAATGCTTTTTTGAGTGTAAACTTTCTCCTAGATAACATTCTAAAAAGATGAACACTCATTACTCTCTGTATTTCGACAGAAAGAGGTCTTAGATTAACTAGATATACTGCAAGGCAGTTTTAACTTTTTCTATTTTTTTTTTCAAAAGATTGAATATTTCCTTCTGAATAGTCTGATATAACTGATATAACTCAAAAAGTTTTGGATTTTATGAAATATAGGTTGTAAATAACTATTTCTCCCAGAACTGTATGTACCCTAATATAACCAAAATTAGGCTATATAATACAGCAATAAAATATTTATGTGGCAACTCTATTTACAACACTCTATTTACAACTCTATTTACAACTCTATTCATACACATTATCTGCTTAATTCTTAGTTACCCTGTAAATTGGGGTACTACTGACACAATATTGATGTGAATACTGCAGTTAGAGAGGTAAAACAGTTGTGTTAGAATATCCCTATGGCTTGTAAATAACAAAAGTTGACCTTCTCAGAAAAAGTTCAAGACAATTTTCTCTAAAGATCGTTTTCCTTTTTTTTTTTTTTTGCGATTAGGTCTCACTATGTTGCCCAGGGAACCACAGACTCACATTGCCCCGGGTACCACGGACTCAAGTGCTCCCCAGCCTCAGCCTCCCAGGTAGCTGGGATTTACAGACATGCGCCACCACAACCAGTTAATTTTTGAGACTAGGTCTCGCTATGTTGCCCCGGGCAGGTCTCGAACTGTGGACTCAAGCGATTCCTAGTCTCCGCCTCCTTTCCTAGGCTGGGATTAAAGGCACACCCCACCGCACCTGGCCCCATTTTCAGTTTGTCCATTTAAAATTGTTACTGAGTATCTAACACTTGTTTCAATCTTCTGTGAAAGTGAAGAATAACTCACTTCACAGGCAATTAAATACATAAACACACACAAGTAGATATAATAAATAGCAGTAATCTTTTCACTTGGAGTGCAACTCATGCTTTGTATTTCCTCTTTGGAGAAGTGTCTTTTATTTTTCTTCCCATTTTTTAACTGGGCTTCCTGTTTCCAAACATCTTTTCTACCCTAAGTAATTTGTTGAAGTTAATTGAAAAAGCACATCCACTCTTCATTTAGAAAGTTTCTATCTTCAGGCCGGGCACGGTGGCGCGCACCTATAAATGGCAGCCTAGGAAGTCGCAGCGGGGACCAGGGATTGTGGTTCAAGGCCTGCCCAGGACAACGCAGCGTGACCTAATTCCAAAAAAATATCTGGGCATAGTGGCGCATGCCTGTAATTCCAGTTACCTGGGAAGCTGAGACTGGGGGTTGCTTGAGTCTGTGGGACCCCGGGCAACGTGAGCCTGCAGTTTCATGGGTAAAAATAGCAAGACCTAGTCTCAAAAAATAAAAAGAAAAGAAAAAAAGTTTCTATCTACTATCTAACTCCACTCCTCAGTCTACTGTATTCTCAAATAATAATTATATTGAGAGCAATTTTTTGTATCCCTGCTAACCTTTCACATACTTCCTATGAAGAGCACATATGTGAAGACAGTACACATAGAATCAAAGCAGGATGTGAGAGTACTTTTTGAGCACCTTGTAATAAAATTAATTCTGTGAATGGATGTGTAACAAACAAAAAGACAAAACAGTGGCTAAAAATAGTGTTGAGTCAGGCTGCCTAAGTTTGAAAGCTGCCCACACTACCAACTTGATATGTGGTGTCCAGCAAATTTCTCCACGTTTCTTTGTCACTATTTTCTCAAAATGAGGATAATGAGAACAAACACTTGATAGTTTTGTCATGATTATTAATCTAATTAACACATAGAAGCAAATGCTTGAAACACATTCTAGCACAGAATACTTAATGTTAGCTTTTATAGTGGTGATGAAGACAAAGATAATTAAGATGGGGATATTGGTAATGGTGACAATGCTGCTGCTGATGATTAAAAAAGATGGAAAAAGGGAGATTCCCTACTACCGAGGAGTGGGGTAACCTGAGTTAAGTCTCTGAACCTCTGGGTGCTTGTTTCCCATCTGCAAAATAAATTAGCTGAATTCTGTTAGAAAAATCTAAGAATATTTTCATAAAAACAGTTACTCTTTTTGAGGAGATTTTTTTAAGTTAAGAAAAAAACAGTCAAAAGAGAAATGAGGTAGTTAAAAAAAAAAAACTGCCACCCCCAACACCTTTAACTCTGTTTTTGTTTTACAGCTTCCAGCAAAAAGTGCATCCCTGCTCTTGAAGTTATTGTTTTTCTCTCCTTTATAACAAGTTTCATCATCTCATCCAAAAGTGGAATATAGAAGAAACACGTGGTTTATTTTCTGTACTCTTTTGCTTTATTCCATTCAGGGGGCCAACAATACCCTTTGGGATCACTTTGCCCCACTCTCAATTGCTGCAGAGCTGGCTCAGCCTACTGTCTGTAAGTGGGCCTGTAACTCAATCTATTTCTTCTCCATGATCCAAGAAATTCAGGCAGAAATAGAAAATGATCCAATCAGAGCCTGTGCGATACAATCAGGGTACTTTTTTGGAACTGGAATTGGAGTAGGGCTGGAACCTATTTTTGAGTGGAGATTAATGGAAGTGGAGTGCCTTTCAGCTTGAGTTGCTAATAAGTCCTAAATAAATTTGCCTTTTTTCACTTGCTTTCTGAGTCCCTAAAGTTCTGCTGCGGCTTCATCAGATACCAACCCAGTAAAATCATGGTAACACTAGCAGCTACCTTCCACCACAGGAAAGATTTGCCTTAAGAATGGAGCTAACCTAATGAAGAGCCAAGAATGAAAAGAAACTAAGTCTTGATGAGACTATGTGAGCCCTAATACCGCCTGAAACTAGAAACTCTAGGTGTTTTTTAAATACATAAAGCAATACATTATATTTCTGCTTAAATAAGTTGAGTTAAATTTTCTATCTGAAACAAAGGAGTTATGATAAATGTAAGAACTCTCCCATATTTTTTACGTGGCAGTTCTGAGTGGGAACAATTCAGAGATGCTCAAATTAGAATGCAAAGGAAAAATTCTGTATCAGATAGAAACACTTTGAATTCCAAAGACATAGACTAAAGGGTAAATTTTCTTCAGAGATTTTTATCAGCATTCTAGGCCAAACCAGTATAGTCTCAGATAGAAGAAAGCTTGAGAAATAAGAAAAGTTAGGAAAGATGTTAGTGAAATCATCTAATGCCATAGGGAGTTTCTGCACACATCTCCTAAAATATCACAGTGGACTTAAATTCATATATTATTTTACAGAAGAGTTTGTAGCAAGTTGAAATTTAAGTCTTCACTGCAAATTATGTGCATTAGGCAAGCATGTGGCCATGTACAAAGACAAAGAAGACATAATTAGCAAGCATACCAAAGACATATATGTGTCCCCGTTATGTTCAAACAATTAGGTTAAAAAGAAATGTATAAATCATTGAACTTCATAAGTTCTCTAGCTCTTTTCTCAGGTAGCAAACAATACAGATGGGCCGATAAAGGACTGCTTTCGCCTGATATCCAAAGACTCTAGTATTGGGTTAAATGGGGTAAAGTCTGCACTATTTAGGCCTCTAAGATTTGAGTAAAAAGCAACAAAAGTGGACATCAGCCCATTTAGTTCCAGTAGGATTTCTTGAAGGGCCTGTGTCATGACAGAAGGAGCTGAATGGAGAATTAGCTAAATCAGGCATCTAGGACCATTAGTCATTACACTGGGATTATGAGTATACCAGAGCCAATTACACCTCTGGCACATAGCCTGCACTGGTCCTGCATCTAATAAAGCTAACATAAAATGTCTATAAATACAAAAAAAATTCTGAGATCCATTGTCTAGGCTGTTTGGCAAGTTAGTAGAAAGTCCTGGGGGCATGACTCCAGTAACAGGCCTTGAAGTGAGTTTTGGGAGGCAGTACTGTATGCAATGTTAGAAAAAGTCTTCCCTCAATATGCATTTTTTTCTGTGCCACATAAATGCATTACTTGTGCCATAGTATATACAAAGCACATTTGGATTTAAGAGTTGAATACATGAGGCCATGAGTTTACAAACTCTTGGGATACATATTAAGACCATAAATAAGTGTCAAAGGAAATACTAAAAGAAAAGAGGGGAAATCAAGTATACTGTTCATGAGAGTTAAGAAGAGAGGTCCTTGCAACAATAGAGGCAAGAGGAGAAACCAGGAAGTAGTAGAATTTGAACAGTCTTAGGACACTGGGGTGGGAACAAGAGATAAGAGGAAAAAAACAAAACAGGAAACCCAGGTCTGTATCAAGTCTTTAGCACTAAAAATGAATGCAAATAATTTTTGTGGTTTAGAGAAAAAATGAGACTGTTTAGGTGTTAAACGAACTTTCTGAAAGAGATAGAACTTTCTGTAAGAGATAGAGCTTAAGAGAAGGGGGATTTTCGGTTGGTAGAAAAGAGAAAGCAGAATAGAAAAGAGAGATGGGATATAGGAATGATTAGTGAATGAAAGGGTGATGGGTCTGATAGTGAAGAAAGAACAAGAACTAGCGAGAGAAATTGAAGTCACACAAACTAAAATCCAGCCCTTACATGTTTGATCTCTATGAAAAATCAGGGTTTTCCTAGTAAGACAATTCTAGATCAATGACTCTTCAAGCATGTTCTCAGCACCAACAATGTCAGTAGTCCTTAAGGGCTAGGTAGAAAGGTGAAGCCCAGGGCCAGAACCCACCCAAATCTCCATAATGGAATTAGAAACCCAGAAATGTGTATTTCATGTGGCTTCTACTTTAGGGAAGAACCACCTTTTTAAAAAGATAACTTAGCTCTTTCTCTTCCTTCTGCTGCTACTTTATGTAACAAACCTCTGGAAATAGAAATTATGCAATTTATGAATTTAATCAAGGATGAATGTAAATAGGTTGCACTTTTTTCTATCTTTCCCTGTAGTTCAAAGATTTTAAGCAAGAAGCTGGAAAGTAGACCATTAATTTAAAGTCTAAGTTCATAAAAATTTAGGAGGTTGGTTTCAAAAAAAAATCACTATAATCTCTGCTGTAATCCCTTGTTAGTCTTGGATATCTTCTAAAGATAAACTGGACCTCAGCTCTGCATAAATTCACATGGATTATTAAGAGACCACATTGTAACATTGTAATCCCTAGAGTAACTTCATTAAATATATTCAATTATTAAGTATATTAAAAGTTCCCCTTTTTCTGTACATAAAAACAACTCTGGCCCTATTATGTTATCTTTATGATACAGTGTTCTAGTATGCTTATCTGTTTGTCCTGATATTTTCTATTTACTCTTACTTAAAAAAATCTAGTGAATGAAAATTTTGTAGAGTTTGATTTGCTTGAAAAAAATCAAAATTCATGATTTATTTAAGTCTTAATATCTAATAATCTTAATCTGAGTTATCTAATAATCTTAATAAAATTTTATACTCTAAATGGTTTAGTTCTTGATTTGGTAAAGTTCAACATAGTTATTGAGCTAAATCCTTTCAGAGATATCAAGATATAACAAAACCTGAGGATTAATAAAAAGTGGCAAAATAAAGATATTACAATTATTATAAGACATTTCTTTCTTACTTTTTTTGTGGTGGATGGGAAGTAAATGATCATGCGTTTTATTTTGTTTTACTTTCTGGCATTTCACTTTCTCCTCCTTATGTGTGTCTTACTCAAACAGGTCATGCAGTGGTCATGCCATCTGAGTAAAAATTAGGTATACCTTACATATAAGTGAATCTTCCCCAATTTGTTCTTCAAAATCTGAAGAACTTGAAAGGAAATTAGGGGAAGCCAAAACCAAAGGTTTAGGTGATGGGGGAAGGAGGGAGAATTAGTAAGAGTTACAGGTCTAATAGATTTGAGGAGATTCCAGTTTTCCCCCAATAGTTCCACACACAAGCTGGAAAGCAGCAGTAGACAAGAAGTCATCAGAGTGGGCGGCTTGCCCCATGGTGGGAAAGATCTGAGGGGCCTGTGAGCAGTCAGCGGCACAAGAGTCAGGACATCTGAAGACAGTGCATCTTTATTGAAGTGGGCAACACCTTAGCAAGGGGCTACTCTAACTGCCATTCCCACTAGCATCTGATGAGGACTTTCAGCCATTGCACATATGCCCCCAGAACTTGTCTTGGTCCTTCTCCCATTCAATTCCATGTGAATCCCCCCACAGGTTGCAACATCCTGGGACGCAATCCTAAAATCAAGAGAAGGAAGGTGAAATCCCAAATGCGTACATTTTAGCTTCAGAAATAGTAGAGTAAGAGTCTCAGCACCCCCTCCCATTAACTTCTTTGAAAGGAGGATAGCAAATGGGTCAGCTCAAAATCCCTCAAATTAAAACAGCTAATATATAGGGAAATGGCTTCTTTTTAAAGTGAAAGTATAGGCCGGGCACGGTGGCTCGTGCTTGTAAGCTTCAGCCCATGAAGTGGCCGGGGCTAGGGATTGCGGTTCGAGTCCCGCCTGGGGCCCATAGCGAGACCTAGTTCCAAAAAAATAGCTGGGCGTGGTGGTGCGCGCCTGTCATCCCAGTTACCTGGGAAGCTGAGGCTGGGGATTGCTTGAGTCTGTGTGGTACCCCGGGCAACGAGAGCCTGCGGTTCCACAGGCAAAAATAGCAAGACCTAGTCTCAAAAAAAATAATAATAATAAAATAAACAAATAAACAAATAAATAAAGTGAAAGTATGAGGTTTTACCTTTTTAAAGAAAATGTTAAATGAGAAAATCATGTAGCTATTCTCAAAGGGAAATTCCAACAAAGAACTAGAACTATCAATAGTGCTTTTTTTATACTCAGCAAAGTTCTTATTTGGTGACATGAAGATTACCATAGACAAACCCTATTCAAGTCAGGTCAGAAAGCTACATGGCTGTTCCACACATGCACAATTAGCAAGCTACAATGTGCTTTGCTTCTCTTAGGAAGTGACGCTGCTCCCAAGCCTGAAGAGTCATTTCTGCCAGATTATCTAGTGATAGTATTTGCTTTTACCTAGACACTGTAATAACTAGGAAGACAACTACTAGGAGTGAAAATTAGTGTAGGGTTATAGTAATTATGCTTTAAGATAAAATAAAATGTTTAGACACATCCTCAAGCATAACAGGAATTTGGGGTTGTTTTGTTTGTTTTTTTTTTCAGTAATTTATTCTTTTTAGTAACTTATCTCAAGCAGTTCAAGATTTCTTTGATAACTTATTTTTACTTGAATAAAACAAAACTAGAGATAAACACTTTGCCAGGTGAAAAAGTAATCACTTTTTCACTTTTGTCTCAACAGACCACTTGATTAGCAACAGAGTCTTTCTTGGAAAGTACTATGAAAATACATGGAATTGGAATGGGTTTTCTGACAGAAACGAGCACTTCCTTTGCTCTCTTACTAGTCCTTACATTCTTAGAGAAAGCTTGGTTTCCATACCTTTTATGGTTTTCTGGAGGATCTCTACGATTGGTCTCATAGTCTTGATAATTTGCTCCAACTGATCTGCAGCTGATCCAGTTCTATTCTTGGCATTCTCAGTTTTGAGTGCCTCCTGTAACTTCTTCAAGCTGTCTACTGTAATGGGTTTGAACAAAACTAGACTTGAGTTTTTCTCAGATGTGGAAGCATCTGATAGCTCCTTGATGTCTTTTCTATAAAAGTCACTTAATTGAAGGTTCATGATAGGATATTTCATCAGTAGTGAAAGAGAAGATTCCAAAAACCCCAGGATGTTACCACTATTCAGCACTGAGACAATGACTGGAGCATGGACATTTCTGAACATATTCTTAGCTGACTGTTGCAATTCCTTTACATTGGCACTCTTCTCAACCATAGCACACATAGCTGCCGCCATCTGGGAACAGAAAGGTTCCTTTTGTTTTTTGCCATACTTTGCATCCAATACAAATTGCATCTCTTTGACAATGATGAGCATTTGTTCAAAGACATCCTTAACATAACCATCTTCTTTCACAGCTTTCAAGATAATATGAGTATTCATACTGCTGTTGAACAAGTCAGTAAGAGTTTTTGTAAAGAAAGAAATATCTTGCATTTGAAAGAAGAACATTTTGGCAGCTTGAATCAGCCTCTCTTTATTCTTTTCTGACTCTGAAGACTCTGAAGACATTTCTCCAACAAAAATGTTTCAGTGCTGCAAAACAAAGCAGTAATCCAAATGAAAACTAAAAGGAGACAAAGTATAATCTCAATATCATCTTAATTCCTGTCGTGGGTTGGATAGCTACATGAATTTCAAAGCACAAATGATTTCATGCTTCAGTAAAAATAATTACAAGAGTATCATAGGGTTGTTTCATTGAATATAAACCCTGTATCAAATAATGTGTACTAGACCAGAATTGAATATGCTGATAATTGAAACAATACTTCTGTAAGTATTACCCTCGATAGCCATTCAATTTAGTAGAAAAGATTAAGCCAGAGCAAGCACGCACTGAAATCTTTCTTTCTGATTACAGCTAAAAATCCTAGACAGGAAAATATAATTATTGGATAATTCTGAAAGGTGGCTAATAGCACACCGAGGAAGCAGAGCATAGGATCTGAAGATTAATACAGTGATGAAGTCCTCCAGCTTAATGTTTTTGTTTTCTTCTGGTTTCCTATGTTTCTACCTTGGACTCTAGGATTAGCCTGAAATTAGAACTTTGAACCACCCCAAAGAGAGAAGCCTCCAGAACAAGAGAAACTGGGGCAGGGGACTCTGCCAGATCTCTTTCCACTCAAGTACCAGCAACAATATGTCAGCCCTCCTGTTGCTTCCTGTGGAAAAGACAGAGTTGGTCCCAAACCCTTTTACTTTTAGCTCTAGCACAAAATAGCAGTGCTACCACTGCCACTCACCTTCCAACACACACATACACATAATTTCTAAGTATTTCATGCTCTTTACTGTAAATGTCATTCTTAATTTCAATTTGCTTGTTGCTATTATATATAAATAAAAAATTTTGTATATATGACCTTGTATTTGACATCTTTACTGAACTGATTAGCTTTAGTAACTTGCTTTTAATGTAATTATTAAAATGTTTGGAAATGCTAATACAATATATAATACATAATTAGTGTTTAATATTCTTGAGTTCTGTTTGTCCTTTATGGTTTTTGCTCTTTATGGTTTTTGCTCCTGTTTTCCTCCTGTTATCCTCCGAACTATTTAGTTTTTAACAACCTAAATCATTTTTATGATTTTATTGTAATTTATCCATTGCATTAGCTGCCTAGCACTGCCATAAATAATTATCCTAAGTTTGGTGACACAATAAAAATGTGTTTTCTCACAGTTCTGGAGACTAGAAGTCTGAGGATACAGGATGCTCATTCCCTATGCTACTCTGAGAAAGACCCCATTCCTCATCAAATTTCTGGTGTTGAAGCATTCCTTGACTTGTGGCCACATCACTTCAGTCTCTGCCTTTAAACTCTCAGCTCTTGCTTCCACCTTTTTTTTTTTTTTTTTTTTTGTAGTGGTTACTACAGAGATTATAATATACATCACACCTTTCTTGGAATTACTGTTTTATCACTTCATGTAAAATAAACTTATAACTACAAGGTGTCCTTACCATTTCTCTTTTGCTATACAGTTGTTCATGTACTAAGTTCATACATACAGAAAATCCAATGTCTCCTTTTCTGTAGTAATATTTCCTCTCTCCAAGGCCTACCACTCTGTTTCATAGGAGTCCTTGGCCTAGTGTTCTAGCTGGGAAACAAGGATTTTAGTTCACTACCTGCACACTACATTCAGGACAAAGCAATGAGAGAAAAGAACCTGTAAGGTTCCCACCGCCATCTCTGTGTCACACTGCTTCCACCCAGGGTAGAATGGGAAAAGTAAAAAGGTTCCAGTACCCAAGGACAACTTTTCAGTGCCAACTGACAGAGGCAAGGGCATCACTTCATTGCTGGGCCTGGTAGTGTTGGTGGCACTGTTGTTTCCTACTAGAGCATCTAAATTAGAAGGGGTTGGGCTGGCTTTGCCTCACCCATGAGAAGAGATAAAGGAAGAGAGGCAAAAAAAGAGATTATTGCATATTTGATTTTTTCATTCAATAAATTAGTATAAGAAGCAGTAAAGCATTCTTAGAAAGGAAAATAAAATATATGTTAATAAGGAACTTTTTAAATACTATATGGCACAGTAAACAATATCACAACCTACTAGCAATATATAACTTTAGGAAAGCTGAGGGGGTTTTGGTTCAGTTTTCTGTTGTTTTGTTTTTTGTTGTTTTGTTTTACATGCATGACTGTACAAATTTAAGGGATAAAGTTTGTTTTGATTTATATATTGTGAAATGATTACAATAATAGTTTTAGCTAACCTCCATCTTCTCATAAAGATAAAATAAGAAAAATTTGCTTCCTGTGAGAATACTTAGGATTTCCTATCATAACAACTTTCCTATGTACTATACAGGGATGTCAGCTATAGTTATAATATTGTACATTACATCCCTACTACTTAGTCATCTTGGAAGTTTGTACCTTCATCCAATTCTCCCTCTCCTCATCTGACACCTCTGGTAACCACAGTCTAACTTTATGAGTTTGGTTTTGGTGTATCACAGTACTGTGATATCATACAGTACTGTCTTTCTCTGATTTCCCTTAGTACAATATTTTCAGACCCATCTATGTTTTCACAAATGGCATAGTTTCCTCTTTTATGACTGAATAATATTCCATTGTGCATATATAACACCACTTCTTCATCCATCCATTGATGGACATTTAGATTGTTCCCATGATTTGATTATTGCAAGTAATGTTTCCATGATTTGATTATCAAGAAAATAAAGGATAAAGTGCTAGTGAACTGCTGAAACAACTATAAATTTCCCTGGGAGCCATTTAGTAAATGGTTTTAAGTAGAATAATAGGAAAAAGCACTGCAAGTAAAAAAAAAAAAAGAGAAAAAACTACCAATAAAGGAGTTATATGCATATCAATTCACTTACTCCAATAGATAAGTCTGTCAAATTAGCCTTCCTAATTCTATTACCACCTTTACTCCAAATACTTTAGTAGGAAAATTTGCCTTCTGCCTAAGATTCAATGCTACTTATTGATTTGGTGCCAAGTCTGACTTTAGTTAGAGAGGATTTAAGAAATTGGAGTTGATTATCTAGGGGACATAAGGATAAAGTCAACAGTTTCGAGTTTTTCCTGATACTTCTGATAGGAAACTAGCATGGTATGTCTACCGCTTTTCATGTTACTGTTCATTGCTTCAGTTATAGTGACTTGTTTGGCTACCTGGTGGGAGAAAAAAAGGATAGCTGAGTAAACAGAAAATGTTAAAATAGAAATAAAGGAGAAGCAACACCTTAGGAACAGTATTCCTCGACTATCTCAGAAACAAAATGCAACCATCTAGGAAAAGCAAGCAAGACTGACAGAATAGAGCTATATAGAAGGAAAAGAGTGTATGGGGGGACTAATAAGAGGACTTAAAAGATTTAAAACCAGGGCCGGGCATGGTGGCTCATGCCTGTAAGCTTCAGCCTATCAAGCGGCTGGGGCTAGGGATCGAGGTTCGAGTCCCGCCTGGGGCCCGTAGTGAGACCGAGTTCCAAAAAATTAGCTGGGCGTGGTGGCGCATGCCTGTAATCCCAGCTACCTGGGAAGCTGAGGCTGGGGATTGCTTGAGTCCGTGGTACCCCGGGCAACAAGAGCCTGAGGTTCCATGGGCAAAAAAAAGCGAAACCTAGTCTCAAAAAAAAAAAAAAAGATTTAAAACCAAATATATGAAGATTGGTATTCATAAGGATTTTATTTAATAATCAAAAGGATGAGTAAGTGTTCAAGAAAAAGCAGGTGAATGAGAGGATAGAAAAGAATAAAGGTCAGACCTTGAGGAATATCTATAAATAAAGTGTTCAAGAAATGAAAACAAGAACAAAGTAAAGGATTCTAAGGCGGTGTAGTCAGAAATATGTATAGCAAAAGTCATGCATCTCAGAGGAATCTTTTCAAAAGCAGTCCTCTAAGAAATATTAATTTCTGTGAAATCATAATTTTTTTGATTCTCGCACACAAATATTTTACATCGTTATATTCACCAGGGTTCTCCCACCACCTTGATCCCTATTACCGTAATTTTAATCTCCTATACCCATCCCTCCCCTGATTTTACCTCCTCCCTTTCTCTTGTTCTATGTTTCAGTTCTGTTGACAACTTTAAATTTTACTTGTCCTTATGTTTATTTGCTTCCCCTATGTCTGGCTTACTTCTGTTAGCATGGTTCATTCTAGGTTCATCCATGTCATCACACATGCCTCAAGTTTGTCTTTTTTAATTGCTTTTTTAATATTCCATTGTATACACAGACCACAACTTTCTGATCCATTTGACTGTTTAGGGATATTTGAATTGTTTCCATATTCTGGCAATTGTAAATAGTGCTGTAATAAACATCTAAGTACAGGTGTCCTTATGAATTAGTGTTTTTGTATCCTTTGGGTAGATTCCCAGGAGTGGGATTGCTCGATCAAATGGTAGTTCCATTTTCAGCAGTTTGAGGGTCCTCCACACAGTCTTCCATAGTGGTGGGATTACACCAGTCTGTAATCCCACCCACAGTGTAAGAATGTTCCTTTTTCTCCACATTCATGCCAGCGCTTGTTGTTGCCCCCCCTGCCCTTTTTTTTTTTTTTTTTTTTTTTGGATACAGGTCATTCTTAGCAGTGTGAGGCTACATCTCATTGGGGTTTTGACTTGCACTTCCTTGATTTTTAGTGATGTCATGCATTTTTTCATGTCTATTGGCCATCGTATTTCCTCTTTGGAGAAGTAACTAAAAAGTGTCTTTTTAGTTCTCTCTATTTTTTTGACTGGGTTTTTTGCTTTGTTTTGGTTAAATTGTGTTAGTTTTTTGTGGATCTTTGTTATCAGATCTTTATCACTTGTATGTAGGGCAAAAAAATTTTTCCCATTCAGTTGGGGTTTGAAATCACAATTTTGTCCTTCCCCAACCTAAAATACTAACAAAGTAACTGGCTGATATAAACTTTTGTGGATAAGATAGCCATATAATTTATCCCTCAAACCAGGAAATAAGCAAAGGAAATACTAGTAGTAATTACAGTTAAAAAGATTCATAAGTCAGGGCTCTCGCAGGAAGATGGATTAATAGAAAGGCAATGGCTTGCATATTGTACCATAAATACATGAAGGTAGTACCATAGGTGAAATGAACTGACTCAAAATACGAAGGAATTTTTTCATATTGAATAAACATCTCAGAAACGAGATGATTCAAATAAAGGACTCAGAGTGAGTTTTCCTGTTTTATTCTTTATTCATTCCTTTATCGTGTGATCTTTTATTAGGCTTGAGACACTTGAATATAATAATGAGAATATTTCCATTAAAACAACTAAAAACAGAGCCTCACCCACATGCCTGGTTCAGCTATCCAACCTGCCGCACTTCTTTCAGAGTTTGGGGAGCACAAGTAGGGGGGTCCTGCCACCTGCCAGGGCAGTGGGGAGCAGCTGGGGGCGTCCCCCAGCCACCGTACCACAAGGTGGCCGGGGAAGGCAGGGGTAGCCCTGCCCATATGCCTGGTTGCACAGAGCCCCCACCCCCCCACCCCCCCACCCCCCACCCCCCCCCCCCCCCACCCCCCACCCCCACGCGCAGGCTGGGGGGGGGGCGCTAGTGGGTGGTAGGGGTTATTCTCTCTG
Organism: Uropsilus gracilis; assembly: GCA_004024945.1. Taxonomy (NCBI): domain Eukaryota; kingdom Metazoa; phylum Chordata; class Mammalia; order Eulipotyphla; family Talpidae; genus Uropsilus; species Uropsilus gracilis. The sequence goes on from PVHY01026958.1 coordinate 16,696, forward strand.
GTCTTCTCCAAATCCAGTCAACCCTCACCAGAACCAACTAAATCAATGATTCAAC
>PVHY01026959.1:0-16746 GCA_004024945.1 Uropsilus gracilis
TGCCCGGGGTACCCCAGACTCAAGCAATCCCCAGCCTCAGCTTCCCAGGTACAGGCGCGCGCCACCACACCCAGCTATTTTTTTTGGAACTACGTCTCGCTATGAGCCCCAGGCGGGACTCGAACCGCGATCCCTAGCCCCGGCGGCTTCATAGGCTGAAGCTTACAGGCATGAGCCACCGTGCCCAGCTCACACAAGGAATCTTGACTCGAGAGCTCTTTTCCAATTGTGAAGCCCCTTCTTCCTGGAGCTGCCCACAGGTCTTCACAGAGACCAAGCCGAGTGGAGCCTGGGGGATTAGGCTGCCAGAAGAATAACTGTTAATAACATTTATTTTGGACTTGCCATGTACCAAGTATGTAACCCCTATAACAGCCATTTAAGCCCAAGATTATTGTCCCATTTTACAGATGAGGACAGTAACTGATAAGTAGTGACACAGGTGATTCTTCCCAGCACCATTTGGGTCCAAATTCTGTGCTTTTAGCCATTATGATATGGGTTTATGGAGAAGTGGTTTTAGCCTGTACTGAAATGGCCCTGCAGTCCAGACCCTCTGTGACGACCCCACCTCCCCACTATTTAGGGAGAGGACCAGTATCCCTTCAAACCTTTCTATATGTCATTTTATTTCAGACCCACCATTTCCTCCAAAGTGGGCCTATTTTACACGTGGGAAACACAAGAGGCAGGGAGGGAACAGACTTGCTAAAGTCGTATGTGGGGAGGGATAAACAGAGCCCAGTTTGGAGGCTATAGTTTGATAGGCCTGGATAGACCCCAGGAACCTGACCTACATCTCGTTCTACTCAGTATCCCCCAAGACCAGTTCAGGTGTTCAAACCTCTCAGCTCCCTTTGGCCCTGATGGGGTAGGACACACCGAAGTTACCTGGAATCCTCAGGACCTGCCCAATTGGCAGTTACAGGCGCCAATGAATGACCTGCTTCCTGCTAGCTCCCTTCTCCCCACCTCCAAAGCTGGGAGAAATGAAGAAATGACATGGTTACATGGGGTGTGGCACACCTGCCCAGAGTTCTGGCTGTACAGAAGAGATGCCCAGATTCAGCCCCACCCTGATACAGTATAGGGGGACTCCACCAGCCTCTTTCCCTTCCTCTTTGCAAGGGGCAGGGCAGGGCAGGATGGTGGTGGTAAAACAAAGATCAAAGGGCAGCTGGTGCTGCTGGGGAAGCTTGCAACCAAACCGCCCTGGAACGAGTAAACATCCTGAGAGGAGGGTCCTGGCATTTACTGAGCCAGACACAGGGTATGTTACCATGGCAAGGTGAATAGATTATACAAAGGAAAAAATGGAAGTTCAGGGAGGTAGAAGCACCTTGGACTGATAATGGAATTCAGACTTGAGTGGAATTCTATCTGGTGCTGAGTCCCTGCCCTCCACCTGGCTGTTTCTAGGTTGGGAGAAATCCTGGAAGACTTCTTGGAGGATGTAATAAGCAAACTGATCCTTGAGGAAAGGTGCAGAAAAATTCATCCCACAGAGAAGATAGAGAATGTAATGGAGGGGCAATTATGATAACAGTCACAATTGTAACAGGGCAATTGCAATAGTGTAAGTAAAGCCTGAGAAGCTTGTCAGTGGTAAAAGGAAGAGAAAGATGCACTGTGAATGGAGGTGACAAAAATGGTCCCACCAGTGAAAGACCTTGAATGCCAGGTGAGCAAGGTAGACATATCTTGTGGGCACTGGGAAAACCTAGACCTCAGTCTGACTATCTGTAAAATAAGAGGATTAGACTGCTACAGCTCCTGCCAGGACAAGGGGCTATAATAGGAAAAGTTCCTATTTCTCCAGACCCAACCATGGACTGGCAGAGTGGGGGTCAGCTAGAGCAGCTCCAGGGCCAAGGGTAATATTTTGCTCCCGGCCCTGAGTCTGAAAATAAATAGCCTACCAAGCTGGCAGTGCCAGGTTCCTGAATCACTCTGGTTTCCCCTCCCTCTATGCCCCAGCCAATGTCCTACAGAACAAGCAGAAAGCAAACCGACTGATGTGTCTTAGTCCTGGCTTAACCCCATGCAGTTTTGGTCCCCTCAGGGTCTTTGTTTCCTCATTTGCAACTTGGGAGAGCTGTACCCAGTGCTTCCTAGTCCCCCAGACTAGACAATATAAGATTCCAAGAGGTGATTCCACCTTGGGATGTGCTCACAAGTAGCTGTGAGGCCAGCCAAGGCCAAGACCTAGGACATCAGAGGGAGTCCAGGGATACTGGACCCTGGGAGGGGTGGAGGGGCCAGAGAGGGATTGGTGTTGGACCTGCTGTTGGGGATCTTGGCCCAATGTGAGAAGGGAGAGCGATGGTATCTGGACTCTAAAGTTAGAGAGAACAAACCCCTCCCTTGATTTTAGGTATGATGAAGGGACAGGGAAAGGCAAACTGGAGAGGGGAACAGCGTGGGCAAAGAAAAGGAAGTGGGCTTTGGTGGGGAAAAGTCAGGTAGGCTAGGCTGGAGCAAGGGGTTTCTAGAAGAGAAGAACTGGTTCTTTCCAGAATTGGCTGGATTTAAGGACTGTGACCCTTCTTTGCATGGGCAGAACTGGAGGTCCCTAAGGTCATGACCGGCAGTCCCAGGAGTGGGGCTGGGGACATGTTTGGCAAACCAGTTTGGCAAGGCCATATCCTCCATGAGCTCATTCAGCTGCTGTTCTCAGACAGTGCCAGGAAAACTTCTGGCACTGGAGGGAGAAGGGGCTCAGTCTCTGGGAATGGGAGGGGAGTGGCTTTTCAATACAGAGAGTTCCCTGGGATAGAGAAAAAGGAGCCTGAGATGTCTATTGGACCAACCTCATGGACAAAGGAGAGGCTTCTGGATGGGTTAACCTGGACCTCATGACTTTGGGGAAAGGATTCCTGATGCCCTATATCTAGGCTCATGGCAGGGGCCCTGTGTAATCACTGCCCAGGGATTGGGAAACTGGCTCCACCTATACAAGAGTACATGAGTGGCAATTTTGTTGTCACCATGACCCTCACAAGCGAACCCTGGTTGGTAGAACCTTCATTATAGAAATGAGGAGACAGGCTCACTGAGGCCAAACCATACCAGGATTTGAACTCTTGTTGGTAACCACTTGCCCTCTGTTATTTTGGGATCTCTGCCCACATGGGGGCAGTTTCTTAACTACCAAGAAACCAAGGTTCAGTGAGGGGAAGTCCCTTGTCCAAGTTGACAGAACATCTTGGTGGTGTGGTTGCAGTTTGAACCCAGGTGTGTGGGCTTCATGGTAAAGAAGATATGCAGCCCCTTTGCAGGTTCTGGACACAGCCAGTGTCCACTTCACAGTTTCCACGCTGGTCTGGCCTCCCTGAGGCGGGCTGAAAAGTGCTGAGACTGTGGAAACCTCTCTGAATCTTCCCAGAGGAGGCAGCCATGGTGGGAGGGTGTGCACGGTGCAGACCTCAGAGCCAAGTGTAGACGTGGCGGCTAGACCCACTGCAGGCGAGGGCGGGCAGGCGGGTGGGGCCCAAACCTTAACCCGGCCTCCCAGCTTTATTCCCAGCCATTCCCCAGCCAGGCCCAGCCCTGCCCTCCCTTCTCACTCCCCATCTGGATTTGAGATGAGGGCTCTGCCTAATAATAGCCAAATGGCTGCAGAGGTACTGCATGTAGAGCAACAGCAAGCAGGGAGCTGGGGTTCCCCATTATCTTATGCTGACCTAGAAAGAGGTTTCAGAACTTTAATAACATGGGCTTATGAAATACATGCATGTGCCTGGCATCGTGCAAAGACAGATCACAGAAATGTGTTTATTCTCCATGCTCACCCCAATGCAATAGGATTGTTATTAGCCCTATTTGATGGCTAGAGAAACTGAGGTACAGAGTGAAGCAGCCCCCCTCTGGTGACTCTGGCAACCTTCCAGGACAGAACATGCCTCAAGCACCTTGTATGCACCATGCTAAGTGCTGTCCATGCATTTCTGTTGTCTCCTCACAGCATTATGAGGTAGTGTCTCATTTATTTAGATGAGGGGAAGAAAATGGGGAGACCTGGAGAGAAACAGGACTTGCCTAAGGACACACAGCAGTGAAGAGCAGAGCTGAGACTCAAAATCCAGGACTCTACTCCAGAGAGGTTAAGATCTTGACTTCTGGATTCAGACAAACCTGGACATGCTGTTGACATCACTGTTGCTTGGCTATGTGGCCTTGGCAAGTCATGTCACTTGCCTGAGTCTATTTTCTCTTCTGTGAAATGGGCTTTTTTTTTTTTTTAAATTTGCAGATGATTCTAATATCACCTGCCAGCTATTAAGACAGACATGGGAGAGTAGAAAATTTACACCATGCATTCTCTGCCCAGTTCTCACAACAGATTCCTTTCCTCTCCTCCTCTTCAGGGAAGGGAAGGAAACAGCCCAGGACCAACAGCCTCAAGGCAGGATTTGAGCCCAAAGCTGTGATTCCAGAAACCTGGCTCTTGTCTCTTTAAACTTTGTGTCCTGAGACTGAGTCGCATAGGGGAGGTGGAAGAAAGTGCCTGAGTCATACAGAGAGGCAGAACTCAAGACCCATTCATGTGCAAAGGCCAGCAGAGGAAGAAGTCCCTTCTTTTTTTTTTTTTTTTAGAGACTAGGTCTTGCTATGTTGCCTGGGGTAGTCCTGAACCTGTGGACTCAAGTGATCCCCAGCCTCAGCCTCCCAGGTAGCTGGGATTACAGGAGTGTACCACCATGCCCGGCTGGAAGAAGTACCTTCTACCAGCTCTAGGACACAGCTGTCTCTCTGGCTTGGAATTCAAGATGTTTCCTAGTCCCAGGATTCTTGTGGGGGGGGGGGTGAATGCCCCAATCCTCCAATGACTAGAACTAAAATCAGGTTTTTAGGAGGTCTGGGAACCAGATACCAGGTTCACCTAGCAAAGGGGGGAGGTCTTTCTGACTAAAGTGGACCAGTGCACAGCATCCCCAGGAAAGACTGGAAAAGAGGTTCATGTTTTGCTTAAATCCTAATTTGTCTATTCATTAACCACTTCGCCTGCCTGAGCTTCAGTTTCTTATCTTTCAAATAAGGCTATTAATACCTCCTGTTGTCGGTAAAAATTACTTCAATCACTTCTGTATACACAACCCCCTTTGCAATGTACCTTGGAAACTCCTCTCATCAGGAGATGGAGCCTGTTCCCTCACCTGTTGAATCTAGGCTCACCCATGTGACATGTTTTGACCAATGGAATGCAGCAGAGATGACTGCCAGTTTTTGAGCCTGAACTTTAGACGATCTTGTAAGCTTTCACTTGTTCGTTTGGAACCCTCAGAGCTATCATGTGAATAATCCTGGCCTGTCTTGCTCAAGGATGAGAGGAAAAGAAACAAGTTGTCTTGGCTAAGGCTGGTCTGGTCAGTCACCAACAGATTCAGCAGCTGAACACAGGTAAATGAATACATTCAAACAGAGAGCTGAAGAACATTTAGCTGAGCCCATCCCAAGTTGTCAATCCATGAACTCAAGAGCTAAATTCATGGCTGCTGTTTTAAGGCACTAAGTTTTTGGGGGTGTTTTGTTATGCAGTATTGCCATGGTGATTAACAACCTATCTATGGTTTTATTCAGTATAATTAATGACAACTGTTGTAATGAAATCAAACATCTCAGTGGCTTATCCCATTCAGAGTTTATTTCTCTTAGTCTAATGTCGGTCAGTGCTCCCCGAACTTGTCTCTTCTGGAACTTGTCCCTTCAGTCAGTGACTCCCCCAGGGACTCCTGGAATCTGTTCCTGAAACCTCTGTATATGGGAAGGGAGCTGAAAACTCAAAATAGGCTTACCTGCTACATTAACTGCTGTGGCCCAGCAGTGCAATATCATTGGCCAGAAGGTAGTCGCATGATTCTATTGACCCAAGGGAGGATGAGAATATGCCCTTCCTATGTGCTCAAGGAGAGGAAACAGATTGGAGAACAGTCATTGCTTCTGCCACATTCCTTCTTTCAGGGCCACAGTGAGAATCTAGCAGAGAATTAACACAAATAAGGAATCAACTGTAGCACCTGGCACAGGGGGGTTTAATTTGTTTAATTGAGGCTCAGAGAGGTTGAAGAATTTTCCCAAGACCACACAGCATATAATTGAATTGTCTTGTGATTTTAAGGGTTCAGAACAGTTTTGGAGTTGGGCAGGTCTGGGTGCGAATTCCAATTCTGTTACCTCACTGTAACATTAGTCAGGTTTCTCAGTTTATCTGGACTTCAGTTTCCTCATCCACAGAATGGGGAGAGGAATTATTCCAAACTCATGGAGTTGAGATGTGCTCTCAGTTAGCTGCAGTGTGTCAAGAACTTAGCTTAAATGCTAGGATGTGGGACCAACTTAATAAACATGAGCTACTTGGGTGAAGGTGATGTCATTTCTGATCTTACCTTCTCAGGGTCAGCACATTTGACCAAGGGGCATTCTCATGTTTTGTTGTTGTTGTTGTTGTTTTTGAGACTAGGTCTCGCTATTTTTGCCTGAGGAACCGCAGGCTCATGTTGCCTGGGTTACCACAGAGTCAAGCAATCCCTAGCCTCAGCTTCCCAGGTAGATGGGATTACAGGCACATGCCACCACATCCAGCTACTTTTTTGGGGACTAGATCTCGCTATGTGCCCCTAGTGGGACTCAAACCACGATCTCTGGCCCCAGCCGTGGCTTCCTAGGCTGCCACCTACAGGCATGCGCCACCATGCCCAGCCTGCATTTTTATGTTTTGCATAGATCCTGTCCTCACCCACATTTGTGATTGAATGGTTTTATTGATGACACATCCTTTGATGATGCCCTTTTGTTCTATGTTGTTTTGTTGTAACTTTGATGAGAAACAGTTCTGACAATATTTATGGACCTTTCATCATATGTCTTTTTTACTAAAAGTCACATTCCCCACAACCTATGGATGACATTGAAGACTGACTGTGTATTTGGTTCAGAGAAGGAAATGTTTTCCCTGGTTGGATATTAATCATTCAACAAACCTTTAGAAACACAAAGCCCTAAAACATGTATGGTTATTCTGGCAGGCCTCTGAAATGTCCCCAGTTCAGAATTATGCTTTCTTTAGATGGAAATTTTGCTTCTATGAAAAACACGCCCTTCCTGTCCCACCTGTAGGGTTATCCCAACCCTGGGAAGGGAGCAGGGCAAGAGTGTCTGGAGCTGATGGGCTAGTGATGGAGAAAAGTCGGCAGCACCAGAGCAGACCCTGCTGGCCAAGTAGCCTGGGCATTCTGAGAAATTTGCCACTCACTCAGAATAAAAGGTACAAGATCAGTGAGAGATGACTTCCCCTCTCTTGCCACCATTTATGCCACCTCTGGGCCTCACATATGCCAGACAGATAGGTGAGTGCTGTTGGCACTCAGTGGGCTTCATGGAGCACCCCTACACACCATCTAAAGGATGAGCAAAATTCAGAAAACAGAACCCCAATCAGGTTACCCCTCTAGGTTGTGGGGGGCTCTATGAAGGAGGAGCCACGTGATGGGAGCAAGTACTAGGCACCTGCTTAAAATCATTTGTCAAGTTGCATATTTTATTGATAATCCTGAGTGATCAGAGATGGTGCCAAGAGATTGTAATGCTCAGAAATTTGATAAACAAAGAACTAAATTGGTCTTGGAGTGAGGGGTGACATTCCAGGCTGGGGGAATAGCATGTGCAAATGCCCAAAGGCAGGAACAACCATCTGGAACTGACAAAGGAACAGTATGATTGGAGTTTGAAGGGGAGGGAGGAGTCAAGTGCAAATGAGAAGGGGGAGGACTTCAGGGGGAGGAGAGCAGAGGCCAGACCAAAGGTTCCTGTGGGCAGAACTGGCCCCATCCTTTGTGGAACCTGGTACAAAATGAAAAAGTGAGGCTTTTAATTTAAAAATTAAGAATTTCAGGGTGACAACAGCAGAGCATTAAGCTAGATGTGGGGCTTTGTGCAGCTCCAAAGGCAGAACATTCATGAAGTGGGTCCCACCAGTGGGGCACTCCAGAAGGCTTCTGAGCTCGTGGTGATGAGACCTGATTTGTATAAGTCTAAATCCCCCACTACACCACAGCTGGGTACGTGTCCCTGTCCTCTTAGCACCGGTGCTTGGATTCATTTTCCTAAGATATTTTACTCAAAATGTCACATCTCTGCTCATGAATCTGTGTAGAGGTTCCCACACCCTAAATAGATCCAACCCAAACTCCTTACCCAGACACTCAAGGCCCCTTGTAATCTGCTCTCACGGGATTTAATTAACCTAAGCTGTGTGCTGAAGCCTGGTGGTGATAAGCCAAAGATATCGATTCCAGGAATGCAAGTCAGGACTGGAAACCATGTTTTGTAAGGTTGATTGTCCGCCCCTCCCTGGGAGAGCACAGTGGTCTGTGTAGCTTGCTATCAGTCGTGAGCCTCTCCTGAGCCATCTCTTAGCCTGAGCAGGGGGACTTCCAGAATCCAGGACGTAGTTAGTTCCACCTGACTCCTTGCCTCCCTCACTCTGCTTGTTGGCAGCCACTACACCCCAGGGTGCCATGGGACCAGCGCCTACCAATGGATACATTGTGTTTGACCTGGACAGTGTTTTAAATCTCCTAAAATTTGCCATGAATGTCGCATGGCAATGCACATTTTTGTTTCTCTGCAGAGTCTCAAGCCTGGGTCTGGATTTCTCCTGGGGCAGCACCTTTGTCCCAAGTGGACCTTCGGAGGGTTTTCCCCTGTTGAGTTGGAACCTGGATGAAAGAACGCCTGATTATACCAGACCAACTAGGATCCTGGAACCTGACCGAGCAGACGAATAATTTCTCCTGGGGACGGGGCCTATCGAAGTAAATGCTGCCCCTGATCTCTGCCTGGGAATGTTCAACCAGCTCCAAACTGAGGACTGATTCCTGAGTCCTGAGAGGATGAAAAGATGAAAATACTTCTGAGAGCAGCCACCCTGTCCCGCCCATCTGACCTTTGCCCTGGTGCCTGCTTTTAGCAGGAACCCTCTCGTCTTCTCTCAGACTGGCTCCAGGTTATCACTCAGATCTCAACTCAGACATCACTTTTGTAGAGGGCCTTCCCAGCCCACCTATCTCAAGCTGCAGGCGTTACTCTTTACTGTATTATCCTTGAAAAAATGTTTTTATGACTCAACGGTTATTATTTGTTAGCTGCTTGTCTCCCTCTAGCCTGTGAGGCCCAGGAAGGAAGAGAGAGACAAGTCTGTGCCAGGTTCCTGGCACCAAAGATGCTCAGCACACATTTGTGGAACAAGTGGAGCCTGGGATTCACAAAATACCTTTCCCTGGAGGATGCACAAGTTAGCCTGGTGTGGGTGGGAGCTAATTATGGTTCAGCCCATTTTGTAATTAGGGGATAATTAGTCACTGGCTAATTGATGAACAGGACAAGAGTTGGGTGGATAACAAGCGATTGAAGCTCAGAAAAGAGTCTCAGGTCTTTTTCTTGGAAAATAATGGGAAAGGGCCACGAGAATCCCTGGGATAGCACCTCTTTTGTGTTGATGAGGGAGAGTTAAGAGATCAAAACACACCAAAAGGTACCTAGTTCCTTAAGAAGCTGGTGGGTCTGAGTTATAGGACTGGAAGAACTGGCCTCAGGTAGGGATGAGACTAAAAACGTCATCCATTCCCTTTTTGGGAGCAAAATACTTTGGGGATTTAGAAAAGCTCTGTTTGCAAATACCAAAGGTCTGAATTATCTTCAGCCGAAAAGGGCTTTTTTGGAAGGCTAAAAAATGGCCGCAAAATCATACACCCTTCAGGGAGCCTTCCTGAAAGGGACCCCTCAAACTCACTGTTGTTTTAGTTCATTCTAAATTGTTTTCTTGTTTTTGGCCTCCTTCTGGTCAGCCTGTCAGTTACAGCCTTGCAGTTGATGTGTGGCACATCAGCTTTAGCAGCTTCTAGGAGCTGGGAAATGCCAGATCTCAGCTCTCACCCCAGACTGACAGAATCAGGATCTGTGTTTTAGACGCTAAGGGGGTTCAGGTATGCATTAGAGTTTGGGTTCATGATCACAGACATGAACTGGATGATCGGGGAGGGTGACTCTTAAATGTGAACTTTCTCAAAACTTCTGAGAGAGTTGCTGTCTGATCTCCTGGAAATGTATGCTCCCGGGAGAGGGCAATAAACAAGCAACTAGTCTGGAGCAGTTGCCACCCATTCTTGCTCAGGAGATCGTGGGGGGGGGACCCCAGCCTACAGCAGCCTGCTTCTCAGGTTAGAGGTGGGCCTGCAAAACTTGAACCTGTGTCCTGGCTTGCCAAGCAGGAAGCTACTTGGGATCTGGGAAGGAACACCCTGTATGCTGCTGCATCTGTATACAGCAGGCGCTGTTCGAGTAGCTCTACTTGACCAAAGGAAGGCAGAGGAGCCCTAAGAGGATGTCAGAGCTGGGATCTTCAACTTGCTTATGGTGCTGGAGCCAAGCAGTCCTGAATTTACCCTTGTGGCACAGGATGGGAATAACAATGTTCATTTGGCCCTGCACGCACCCCAAAGTGCCTACATCCTTCATCATATTTGATCTTCATTACTTCGAACAAAGAACCAAAAGTGAAATCGAGCATGGAAGACTGCTCTAAGAAGGGTTGGATTTGTCAGGTATAATGGCATGTGCCTGTAATCCAAGTGCTGGGAGGCAAGAGATCAGGGATCGCTTGAGTTCGCAGGTTCGAGACTGTCCCAGGCAACATAGCAAGGCTTGGTCTCGAAAAAAGTAGCCAGGTGCAGTGGTAGGTACCTGTAATCCCAGATATCTGGGAGGCTGAGGTTGGGGAGTGCTTGAATCTGCGGGATCGAGACTACACTGGGCAACATAGCAAGACCTAGTCTCAAAAAAAAAAAAAAAAGGGTTGGATTCAAGCCCAGGAATGTATGTAACTTGTACCTTCCTCTTGTTTTCTTTTAAATCCTGATCTCAAAGTGCTGATGGGTTAGAAGGTTGGCTCAGAGGTGAACTCATCCTTTCAGACCTTGAAGTTAATTCGAAGTGTGCCCATATGCACATCGGGACTTGTTCCTTCCTTTATGGGGTTCAAGTGTGTCCTTTTTAGGGCCAGAGCATTATTGTTACAAGACAGTTCCTGTGGGGGTTCAGGGGTTAGGGGTGTGTGGGCTGAAGAGACAGTTCCTACTTCTCCCATTTAATTTCTGTCATGGGAGAAAAGATCTACCTGCCACTGACATGTCCCAGACATCACTCAGCATCTGGAGGCAGCTCCCAAACTTTCAGAAACTTCCAGAAGGAAATTATGTCTCTATAGGACTTGCTTTGTGTCTTCAGAATTTATGAATGACATCACAAGCGAGGCTTGGCAAACAGGATTAAAGAGTCTGGTCAGTGAGGACAGACAGAAGCCTGTGGGCATTGATGCAAGCAGACTGGAAATGGAAACTGTCAACAGGTGGAGGTGAAGACAGAGCTGAGCAGCTCAGAAACAGGATAAACAATCGCTGTGAGCATCACAGAACTTTCATAAGCACTGTCCTCTGTCCTCAGCAGCCCTGAGTGGTAAGATGTAATTATACCCATTTTACAGATCAGGATTCTGAGGCCTGGCAAAGCTATACATATGTGAGTCATCCATCTTACAGCAGTGCTTGGCATACAGTGGAGTGGTGTTTGTTGAATAAAAGTAGAACATAAACAGTTGATAGCACTTTTAAAAAGTCCTGTAAATTATGATAAATTTACATTTTTGTTTTGTCTGCAGTATGTCTCCGCAAGATACTAATTACAAAGCGGCTCTTCACAACAGACCCAAGCGATCAGTGTTTAACATCACCAGTAATCAAGCATCTTGACAGAATGTAGCCCCCGTGTGAGGCTCTAAAGGCACATCATTACTAATCAAAAGTGTATAGACTCCATCTAATCAGAAGGGAACATCAGACATCCAAATTGAGGGACTCAGTAGCTCTCTTCAGTGTCAAGACTGTAAAGAGAAGAAAGAAACTGAGACTCTGGCACAGATTGGAGGAGACTAAGAAGACAAAACAGCTCAATGCAATGTGAGATCGTGGATCAGGTCACAGTAGAGTTAACAGTATTACATTAGTGTTAGTTTCCTGATTCTAATACTTGCGTTAAGGTCGGGTAGGATACTAATATTAGAGGAAGCTTAGGTGAAGAGTATAGAGGAAAGAATTTAGGACACTGAACTATTTCTGCAATTTTTCTGTGAATCTAACATTATTTCAAGGTAAAACATTTTTTAAAACTGAAATATCAAGATATGTGAATTATAGCTCAAAATGTTGACAAAGGTAATTATTTTGGTTATTAATGTATATTAATTAATATTAAGGTATTAATGGGTCGTTCTTTTGGGTGATACCTTCTCCCCTACCTGTGCTTGTTTTTTTCTTTTCTAGTTTGAGACAGCACTTAGAACCTCTGTGTGGTCCAGATTTTTCTCAGTTCAAATGATGAGAAACGCCAAATGTCTGGGGAACACCAAATGTCTTCCAGGAAGCTTTATTTGATCTCCACAGGTAAAAATGTGCTTTCTCTGAGCTCCTCTGACCTCCCATGATGTTTTATCTGCACCTCATTTGGACATTTCTCCTTTCCATTGTCATCTCTGCTTCTGTCCTTCCAGCCTGGTGGCCCAGCTCTTCTTCCCCTTCCAATCGAACTTCTGTAATGTCCCCACAAGAGCTGCTGTGCTGTTATAGACCCCGCCCCAGGCCACAATCAGCCCAGGGTACACATCTGGCCCAGTGGGGCCAATCAGACATCTTCAGCACCCACTCCAGCCCCCCCAAACTGAGAAAAGAATGAATCTGTTTCTAGTTGTTGGAACCATCGGGCATGAGACTTGCAAGCCGTTAGCCACCATGTTCTCTGTACCTGGAGGAGCTCTGGCTGCAGTTAGAGAAACAGCTAATGCAGAGAGCCACAGAGAGAGACCTAATTCTATCTGTTCTTAGAGTTTTCTGTCCTTGTCAGGAATGGCTGATGCCACTGTCCACGATATGAGCCCCAGAATCTAGTCCTCTAATAATTATTTACTAAAGGTAGTTTTATGCAACTCTCCACCCAGATTCTCAATGAATATAGCTACTTGCATATTTTTTCACACATCTGGGGAACGGCAAATGCCTGTCTTAGATACAGTTCTCACTGGCCAGGGAGAAATCTAGAACAATGTGGTGTGTTTACCTATAAAGGTTATTTATTTGTTTGTTTGTTTGTTTATTCTTTTTAATTTTAATTTTATTATTTTTAAAAACTTTATTTTTTATGGTGGTGCATGCCTGTAAATGGCAGTCTAGGCAGCCGCGGCCGGAACCAGGGATCATGGTTCGAGTCCCGCTTGAGGCAACATAGGGAGACCTAGTTCCAAAAAAATAGCTGGGCATGGTGGCACGCACCTATAATCCCAGCTACCTGGGAAGCTGAGGCTGGGGATCGCTTGAGTCCATGGTACCCCAGGCAACGTGAGCCTGCAGTTCCATGGGCAAAAGCAGCGAGACCTAGTCTCAAAATAAACAAACAAATAAAATAAAATAAAAGTTTTATTTTTAAAAATTGATTGCCCATATATATATGTATGTATATATATTTTTTACATCATTTTCTACCCCAAGTTTCTCCCACCACCTTATCACCTATGAACCATTATCTTAATCTCTTGTGCCCATTCCTTTCATGTTTTTTACCCCTTCCCCCTCTCTTGCTCTATGCTTTCACTCTAACAGTTAGTTTTAAATTTTTCTTGTCCTTTGTTTGTTTGTTTTCCCTATATCCCTCATATAGGTGAGATCATCCAGTATTTATTTTTATCTTTCTGGCTAATTTCTGCTAAGATGATTCTTTCTCAGTCCATTCATGTTATCACAAATGCATTAAATTTGTCTTTTTTGATTGATGAATAATATTCCATTGTGTACATATATCTCAACTTTCTGTTGAAAATATGGAACGCTGGGGAGGGTGGGGGTGGTAAATTCCTGGGATTACAATGATGTGAAATTTATATATAAATAAATTTTTAAAAATATGGAATGCTTCGCGAATTTGCATGTCATCCTTGCACAGGGGCCATGCTAATCTCTGTATTGCTCCAATTTTAGTATATGTGCTGCCAAAGCAAACACTACTTATTCTTTTTTATTTTTATTTATTTATTTTTGAGACTAGGTCTCGCTATGTTGCCCAGGGTAGTCTTGAACCTGTGGACTCAAGTGATCCCTAGCCTCAGTCTCCCAGGTAGCTGGGATTACAAGTACATGCCACCATGCCTGGCTCCTTATTCTTTTTTAAAGGTAAATTTTTTGCTTGCTAATTTCTGAGATTGAGATTAATCCTTATTAAATATTATGATGTAAGAATTCAGAAGTAATATATTATTTTTCTTTGATTGTCTTTGACATGTAAAATGTTGGCAACTGTATACCTCATTGGGGGCAAGTACTTTCCTGGGACATGAAATTTCAGAGTATGGAAAGCACAGGTCATGGCTCCTCTTGGACTGGGTCCTCACCTGGCTCCTTGCACAGATCCTGACATGCACGATAGGATAGGAGGTTCCTCTGATGAGTGAGGTAACTAATGAGTTCAGAGAGCTGTTCTGGTCTCCTGCCTGTCATGCGGAGATGAGCTGATTTAGGACTTATTGTGTGTTCAGTCATTTCAACCCCTCATGACTTTCTAAAGAGGCTAATTTCTTCATTTACAAAATGCTTCAAGAATCCTGCCTGACCTTTGCTTTCAAGTGGACCGCAGATTAATTTTCTCTTTTCTCTGCACATTTGTCTAGGGATGGCTTGACTGGGAGGAGAGATGTTCCCACTTTCAGAATGTGGGGGGCTCTGCTCACGGTGGTCAGGAGTCAGACAGCACTGCTGTTCAACTTTGGCTTCCCCTGTGCTTGGCAATTCCCCAAGGCCTCAGGCAATTTGCTTCATTTCTCTGAGTCTCAGTTTTCCCATCTGCCAAGTGGGGGTAAGTAGCTTATCTCCTGGGCAGGGCAATGATGAAGGCCTAAATAAGCCTTTGGCAGCAATTTGGAATCTGGAAGAGGGCACAAGTGCCAGATGTCTTGCAGGATTGTGGGGGCATTTGAAAGGGAAACAATTAGGTAATAGGAATGGAAATGTAGGAAATTGTAGGGGCCTTACTAAGCACTTCCTAGCTACTCCTGGCTCTGCCTTCTTGCATGTGATCTCACCTCTCTGTGCCTCAACTATCTCATCTGGAAAGCCAGGTTCCACCTTCAGGAAGGAACTCCTCCTGATAGCTTGCATGGGGCGTAAAAGTATGCATAGATTTGACTGGAGAGAAAGAGGTGCTCCATATGGAGGGGACCGTGTGAACAAAGGTTTGGAGTGAGGAAATAGCATGGATGAAACACCGGTCTTGGGAGTTTTGTTTCATGGAGGAAATAATAAAACTTTTCCATTGTGATGAGACTTAAACAAGATAATGTAGGCAGAGCACTTAACACAGGCTGGCACAAAGCAGTCAGAAATGGTGTTTGTGGCTAATGCAATTATTTGACCTTACAGATAAAGATAATGGAAGCCCTGAGAGGTAATGCGGCTGGCCCAGCTGCACTTAGCAATAATCAAGAGGGAGTTGAACCCATATCTTATTAACTCTAGGGCCTGGGTTCCGAACAACTGTGTTCCGGTTATCTTAAGTGGGGCCTTTGCTCCCGACCCCAGCTGCCTGCCTGACTCAGTAAATGTGGGTGGCCTTGTTCCTGTGTGTGGGCAGCAGAGCCTGCAAAACACCTCCTACTTCCTTGAAAACCAAATATGGGCCAGACCAAGCCCTCTGAGGTCTGACCCCCAGGCTGGGCTTGCTCCTGCCTGCTCATCTGGGCTGTGAGACCCTGTTCCCTATGCAACCTCTTAGCTTGACCCCAGAGAACTCTGAGAGAGGCTCCATTCAGATCTCTCTCCTCATAGGGTTTTGTTGAGTTGCTAAAAGAAAAGTCTATGACTAGTGTATCATCCATACCCCAATAATCCTAACTCCAAGCCTTTGCTTATGCACAGGCCCCTCCACATGGAGTACCTCCTCTCTAATCAACCCTTCTGCAGACTTGGTGCTCAATGTGAGGTATCAGGAAGAGTTACTTCCTGACTGTGGGACTGGGAATAAGTCACTTATTCCATCCATCCACCCATCCATCCATCCATCCATCCATCCATCCATCCATCCATCCATCCATCCATCCATTATCTAACTATCCATCCTCTCATTCATCTATCCTGATCCTTCCTCTCATCCATCCACCCATCTATCCATCCATCTATCCATCCCTCCATCCATCATCCAGCCATCCATCCTCTCATACATCTATCCTTCCTTCCTCCCATCCATCTATCCATCCATCCATCCATCCATCCATCCATCATCCATCCATCCACCCATCCATCATCCAACCATCCATCCTCTCATTCATCAATCCTGATCTTCCTCTCATCCATCCACCCATCTATCCTCTCACCCATCCATCCCTCCATCCATCATCCAGCCATCCATTCTCTCATACATCTATCCTTCCTTCCTCCCATCCATCCATCCATCCATCCATCCATCCACCCATCCATCATCCATCCATCCACCCTCTCATCCATCTATCCTTCCTTCTTTCCTCCCATCCATCCATCCATCCATCCACCCATCCATCATCCATCCATCCACCCTCTCATCCATCTATCCTTCCTTCTTTCCTCCCATCCATCCATCCATCCATCCATCCATCCATCCATCCATCCATCCATCCATCCA
>PVHY01026960.1:0-16764 GCA_004024945.1 Uropsilus gracilis
GGGTGCCCCTGCCCAGGTGTTGCATTGAATCTTTGGCACCTGGCATCTAGCCAGATGGGAGTGGACGCTGTGGTCCTGCCCCTCCCCCCACACTTCTGTTTCTGGGCTGGCAGGACCGCCCCACCCCCACCCTGGCCACCTGTGTCCTGTGGCGGCTGCACTTTTCCCAGGCAGAGTCACATTTTCCCTTTTTATGGCGCGCTTTTGGCCACCGACATTTGATTTACATAATGACAAGCGCGATGCTAAGCGAAAGTCTGAGGAGTTTTGATGAGCGCATCATCCACGAGTCCACACACTCGTTAAGACACAGAATGTTTCCACCCTTCCAGAAAGTTCCTTCATGCTCCCTTCCACCCCCGGAAAACTCCCGTTTTGCTGTCTGTCATCGTTGACTCATTCTGCAAGGTCTAGAGTCTTGGGCAGATGCAGCTCTGAGGTGCGTGCGTGCGCGCTCTCTTACGGCCGCTACCGTGGGCGCTGCGGGGCCTCTCGGACACACGTTGCTTTCTGCTGTTGAGTGGAAACCGTCGCATGGCCGCAGCCTGGTTGGCCTGTTGGTTCGCCAATTTGGGGATGATCTGAGTCAAGATGCTAAGGCTGTGTGTGTTTATTCGCTTCAGCAAATACCTACGTATATTTAACTTGGTGAAGAACTGTCGAGAAGCTTCCCGAAGCATGCAATTTTACACGCAGCCGGTGTGAGCATAGGCCGGCTCTTCGGTCCCGAGAGGCAGGAGTTTAAAATAACTTTGTGGACATGACATCTATTAGACGCATGTGTCATAACTGCCCTCCTAACTGATGACCTGGCTCTCCTTTTCGGAGTGATTGCTTCGGATGACCGCGATTTCAGGCCCAGCTTGCCCATTTATTCTTGAAAAAAAAAAGCCCAGGGGGCTTGGCAACAGCCTCCCTGCCCACCAGCAAGACTGGGCAGCGAGGCTGGACATGCCCACATCCTGGGGCACCGTCCAGGCATGAGGGAAGAGGAAATGCAGCCAACCAACAAAATGGAGGGGCTCGAGGGAACTCTATACACTAAGGCAAGTCACGACGACAGGAACAAACGCCCAGCACCGGCAGAGGGCGTGCCTTAGTGAAGTGAAATACCTACAAGCCCAGCGTGCATATACATGCAATGAGGCGCTCATGGGGCTGGGGGGGAGGGGACAGGGCACCTAAGGGGGGGTGGGGAAAAGTAAAAGAATGATTCTGATGGCCACGAACATGAACCGTGGCCCCAGTGGCCCGAGTCTCCCCGCCTGCCTCTCCCATCAAGAGCCCACCGGACTTTAGACTGGGGTATCCGTGAGGTCGGAAATTCGTTTGGGGGGAACCGTCACCTCTTGTGTTTCCTAACGTTAATGTAGTGAAATGTGGATCTCAGAAAGTGAAAGTGGGTTGATGCATGTTCATTCGCCTTCTGATGTTAGGCTCACTCTGCGCTCCGCGTCCACCTTCTTGTAGGACTTGAACCTTCGCTGCAGCTATAGATCCCGAGAAAGACAAACCTGCACTCTTGCTTTTTCCCACCGACTCTCTCCTTTGCTGCGAGTTCGTTGCCTCCTGGAAATCTCGGTGGAACTGGAACGTCGCCTTTATGAAAACAGGCGGTGCTGACTTCCCAGCGGCTTGCCGTTTGACACGTGTTACTAGGAATCTCTGAGCGCTTCTCTGCATGCAGGACATTGTCAGGCAGGAACAATCCATCGAACAGCGTGCGGAAGCTTCTCAGAGGGCTTGAACTGGCGTTTCTGCGTTAAATATTTATATCGATCGTGGCTTCGTGTCTCATCTACCTGCTGAACATGTCTCCTGCGGTGAAGTGTTGTCACTCCCACCGAGATCATCCACCATCCAACACTTGAGAGGGTCCAAGAAAGGACGCTGGGCAGGTGGGAACAGCAGAGAAGCTTAATTTAGGGACCCGGGAACAGAGGCGATCGTGCTCTGAAGCCTTCTCTCCAAAGGGGGCAAGCAGGCACGCACACGGGGAGCAGCAGACGGGGGGAGAGGCCCAAGAGGCTGCTACCCAAGGGAACAGAGCAGGGTTTCCAGGACCCGCACTCACGCCCACCCCCTGTCTTCTGAGTTTGGATCTGCCCTGGTGCTGGTGGGTATCACCATGGAAATGAGGCTGGCTTCGCCCTCCTCTTCCTTGCCCTCCGTCTTGGTTTCAGCGACCTCCCCTGACTTTCTAGGGTTTTGCCGGCAAAGAGATAACCAGGAAGAGAACATGGACTTGTCGGGCAGGGACCAGGAGCTCATGGTTACTTGCCCTGTGGCAGTGTCTGCTCATACCCTCCATTCCCTTTAAACTGGATGCTTTGCTTCTTCTTGTTGAGCTTTGGAACTATTTTATGAACTCCAGACGGAAGTTCTGTGTTCATATACAACTTACAAGTAACTTCTCCCAATCTTGAGCTCGTCTCTAAGCAATGTGCTCAACAGAACAAACGTTTAAATTTACTAAAGTTCAGTTGTCCTGTGTTTTCTGCTATGGGTGTGCTGTTGTTCTAGCTAGGAAGACTTTGTCCAAGTTATGCCTTTTCTTCCAAAAGTTCAAAACTTTTCTGTTTCACATCATAATTTGTAGCGACTTTACATAGGTCTGAGGGAAGAGTCGTTATTTTTTTTTTTGACACATGGAAATCCAATTGCCCAACATCCATTTTGAAAAGACCAGGCTCTTGCAGTCTGAGATACTGTA
Source organism: Uropsilus gracilis (assembly GCA_004024945.1). Taxonomy (NCBI): domain Eukaryota; kingdom Metazoa; phylum Chordata; class Mammalia; order Eulipotyphla; family Talpidae; genus Uropsilus; species Uropsilus gracilis. The sequence goes on from PVHY01026960.1 coordinate 2,714, forward strand.
ATATTCATTCATACTTTGAACATTCTGGTCTCTGTGGCTGATTTCTCTGTCCCCATACCTATCACAAATACCACAATATCTCGGTATCCAGGATTGGTAAATCTTGAAATAAACTATTGTGACTCCTTTCTTAGTTCATGCTTTCCAAAAATGGGCTGTTGTCCCCCCACTAATGTTAATATCAGCTTGTCAGTAACTACAAAATAATCCTACTGAGATTTTGATTTCAAAAAACATTGCTCTAACAATTTGAGGGAATTGAATCTCTTAGCAATGTTGAGTCTTCTGATTCATGAACACGAGGCATCTTTTTATTTAGAGAGACTGATTTTCTTCATTAATGTTTTGGAGTTTTAATCATAGATGTAATGAAAATAATTTTTAGATTTATACCTAAATAATTTATATTTTGATGGTATTATACATTGTGCCCTTATTTTAATTTCAAATTGTTATATATGTATATACGAGATTATGTATAAGAATATATTGGTATATTATTTGCATAGTTATATACTATGTGATGATAATCTTATACATACATTAAATTGATTTTGCATATTGACTTTGAGAAGTTGCTAAACTCCTTAATTGTTCCTGGAGTTTTTCTGTTGATTCCAGGGAATTTTCTATGTCAGCAATCATGTCATCCACAACATGTATGCTTTGTATTTCTTTTTGGTTATTTTATTTTTACTCTATGATAGGAGTAGCCAACTGGTCTTGTTTCCATCCTCCATCCATCCATCCATCCATCCTCCATCCATCCTCCATCCATCCATCCATCCATCCATCCTCCATCCAATCATCCATCCATCCATCCATCCATCCATCCATCCATCCATCCATCCATCCATCCAATCATCCACCCAGCCAGTCAGCTAGCAAGCCATGCAATCATCCATCCATCCATCCATCCATCCATCCATCCATCCATCCATCCTATCATCCATCCATTCTCCATCCAATCATCCACCTAATCATCCACCCAGCCAGCTAGCTAGCCAGTCATGCAATCATCCATCCATCCATCCATCCATCCATCCATCCATCCATCCATCCATCCTATCATCCATCCATTCTCCATCCAATCATCCATCTAATCATCCACCCAGCCAGCCAGCTAGCCAGCCATGCAATCATCCATCCATCCATCCATCCATCCATCCATCCATCCATCCATCCATCCATCCATCCAATCAAGCATCCATCCAACCATCCAGTCACCCACCCCATCTTCCATTCTGTTCACTCACACAACAAAGCACCAGGTCTCTAGACCGAGCTGTAGGCACAGGGAGAGGGTGTTTCAAGGCCCACCCCTGGCAAGAACGGTGCTTGCTGAGGCTGTGTCGTCTGACCAAGGCACAGGGGGCAGCTGCAGGAATCCCGGCCTTGGCCTGAGCAGGACAGTGTCTCTGGGAGCAGGAACAGTTTACACAAAGACACAGAGCCGGATCCCCCGGGGCCTTGGGGGGTCTCGTGATTAGGACTCGGGCCTGGCACTCTGTCTGGCTTCCGGAAGAGGTGTGGGTGCCACTAGCACCAGCAGACAGCACTGACACTGCTCCCATGGGAACGGAGACCATCAGGGGGGACATAGGTCAGCTGTGTGGGTCACGCATCCCTGGGCACAAGGGTGCCCCCCTCGCCTCTCCCCCATAACCGGCTGGCCCTGGGAGGAGGTCCCAGTCTCATCCATTGCCTATCTTTTTCTCTGGGGGAGATGTGAGAAGCGCCCCCAAAGAGCTGAGAGGGAGCTGCGTTTAGAGAACACCTGTCACCCCGCAACACCTGAGAGAAAAACCCGGCTGACTTCACACGTCACGGCGTTGAGAGCTGGTCTATTTCTGAATACTCAGCTGGGGCGGACAGGATGCTGCCTTTGTGTTTAATCAGACACACATGCACACACGTGCACATATATGCATGCACACGTGTGTGCGCACACACTTAATTTTCTGTCCTGTAGGAGCAGGAGAGCATCTTAAAACCCCAGGTGCTAAAGCCAGACCCCACTGCCCCTTATCATAAATCTGGCCACTGAACTACTCATTCCATTTGCTCCTTTATCCCCCAACTCTCCCAAGAGGACAAGACCTGCACCCCAATTCTCCAGCTTGCAGACACTTATTTCAAGAAAGGTGTCGTGTCTGCACTCGACAGAAACCTAACCTGAACTGACTCAGGGAAGAGACGCGCTGCATCGTGAGCAGAGGGGGTGCTGGTGCCGCAAAGCCTGGAGCTGGGGGGCAGGGGGACTGGGCAGGTGTCTGCAAGCCGCCCCGGGCACTCTGCCCTCCCAGTCCCCTCTGCCCTCTGCGCCTCCCCCCGGGACCTCCCTGTCGCCGTCTACTCTGGGCTCATCACGGTGACTGCGGACCTGGGACCTCCCACATCACAACTCGCCCCCCAAGGGGGCCAGACCTCTTCTGCCAGATGGAGCCCACTGCCGGGCGGGCTCATGGGCTGTGCCGGGCGCAGCGCTCACACGGAGGCCCTGGCACCACGGCTGAACCCTGGGTCTGGCTGCGAGAGAAGAACCCTCCGTGCTCAGCGGGAAAACGGCCCCATCTGCTGTCGCCACCCTCTCTGTGGATGAGCGAGAGATGGCAGAGGCCCCAGGCCGCTGCAGACGGCTCTGACCTGAACGACCGCAGGGCTCCGAGTAGCGTCACCCGGTTCTCGGGCGTGGCAGTGACGGGCAGGAAGGGGGTGCCTGGCTGACCTACCTGGAGACTTGTGATGGTTCGGCCCAAGCTTGTGTGACATGGGGGGGGTGTCCTTGGTGCATGGCGCTGGGGACGCCAGAGGAGAGCTAACACTTCAGAGGCAAAGAGGGTACCCCACGATGTGACCCCCAAGGAGAGGGGTGCTTAGAGGCAGACCCTGGGCCCCACAGGCCACCCAGCAGCCATCGCATCCCACCCCAGCCTGCTCTCCGCTACCCTCCCTGGCTGCCCACCCGTGGGGGCTGCACTATGAGCCTGAGGAGCTGCCCAGCTCGAAGCGAACACACGGGCAGACGAGGATGACAGCCAACAGGTGCAATGTTTATACCCCGACTGTTTGCTCTGTGCCTGTGATGATCCGCGGAGAGGGGGGGGGAAGTGGAGGGGGAGGGGGAAGGTGCCAGGAGACACCAGGCTGGAGCTGAAGACAGCAGCCGGCGTGACTTGGGGGTGCTTCAATGCCAGGCGCTGCTCTGAGCACTTCACAGGAACCAGCTCACCAAAAACTCAGCCCCCCCACAGGGAGAGGATCAGCACCCCCTCAGAGCATGTCTGCCCAGAATGAAACTTTGTTTGGAAACAGGGAGGGCCTCGCAGGCTTCTCTATGGAAGATGAGGGCATCCTGGGGGTTGGGGATGCAGAGTCAATCTTCCTCACCAGGAGAGGAAAATTCGGGTGCAGAGACAGAGACAGAAGCAGGAAGGCCTCATGGAGCAGAAGCTGAGATTGGGGTGATGCCAAGAGCACCCAGGGCAGCAGCCGGCCACCTCCACAGGCACGAGGCAAGAAAGGACACTCCCAGAACCTTCGAGGAAGCGTCTGTCTGAGTGTGAGCGTCCAGCCTCCAGAGTTGCACAACCACAGCTCCACTGTGTCGAGCCACGTCTACGTGGCCATTTGTACAGTGGCACCAGGAGCCGAGCCCACCCCCCCGCAGAGGCGCAAGCAAGCCACAGCACAGAGAGGTTTGTACACCTGCCCAGAGCCACACAGCGGAAGTGGCAGAAGCAGGAAGGTGGCAGGGAGGAGGGAGCCAGGAGGAGGAGCAGGGAGACGGGTCTGGAAGAGTAGCCGCAGAGGCTGCAAACTTGGGGTTCCATCTGCACCCCAGGCTGCCTCCAGAGCTTCCTGCCAGCCAGGTGGCCCTGTCTGCCCAGAGAGGCCTCGCCCTCTCTGCTGGAGCCCACGGCCAACCTGACCCTGTGTAGGCCTCGTCCCCTCATTTGGCTCCTGAGACTGCTGCCTGTCCGCCCAGGGCTTCAGGAAGGACCGGGGGTCCCTGGGCAACTGCCACCCTGTCCGTGGCTGCCTGGTCTCCCTACACTCAGCGCACCCAGCCCCCTCGAGCCCCCAAAGGCTTCCTGTCTGTGTCGCGCCCCCAACTCCTCACTGTGAGAGTAAGGGGCACCCCTGAGTCTGGAAACAGGGAGCCGTGGGCGAGCGTCCAGCCCAGCCCTGCCCCTGGACAGAGTAGATTCCATGTTGTCCCTTCCAGGCTTCCCCGAGTCCTCAGCTGCAAACGCACTGTTTTGTCCTAACTGCAAATAGGCCGAGTTACCTGTTTACCAAACCCGGCATCTGGGAGGCACAGCTTCACGCCTGTCAGGGAGCTGCACACCTGTCCAGGTGACGTCCTCAGGCACCGTGAAGAAAGCGCAGGAGCTGCCCTCGGCATCTCGGCCCAAAGACGGGGTCTGGGTCCCTCCGCCCCGACGGCCCCACCCCCACGGCCAAGGAGAGCAAAGTAAAACCAAGCCAAGGCCCGCGGACTCCAGAGCCTCAGGGCCGAGAAGCCTCCAGGCAGGCCTTAGCACGTCACACCCAGTGAGGGCTTGGCTTCCAAACCGCACCCCAGGCCTCAGCCACCACGCAAGCGGCGAGCACCAGAGAGTGGCCAAAGGCCCGAAGGACGCTTCTCCGAGGAGGACGCGGAGGTGGCCCGTGGGGGTGAGGAAAGCGCCGGCATCGTGTTAGCAGGGGAAACACAACGTGGACCCAGAGCCCCTGAGAGTGGCCGGGGCAGGGCAGCAGGGGTCTGGAGGCGGTGGGCCCGGGGCAGCTGCTGGGCCTCCAGGCGAGGGCGGCTCGCAGGTTCAACTTGACACGGAGGGACCCTCGCCCCCGTCGCCTCACTTGGACGGAGCCCCGACTGGACAGGAGCCTTGTCACCGAGCCCGCCGCCTGGAGCAGGGATGACGGCTCAGAGTCCTGGGAAAGGTCACGCCAACCCCCGTTTCCCATCAGCAGCTTCTTTTTTAAAGAAAAGCCCCACCGCTGAGGTTTGCTGACTGGACACCCCAGCCCTGCACCCAGGGCCGGGCGGGCGGAGCGCCCTGCTGCTCCCGCAGCTTATTCATTGGGCGGGGCCATTCGGGCCTTGTTCTAATTGCATTTCCTTGATTACTGATGAGGCTGAACCAGGCACCGGCCTCTCCCCGGCTGTGCGTTTTCTGTTTGTGTCCTGGGTCTGTCTGTTCCTCTGGCGCTTTCTGGTGACGGCTGCGGCAGCCACGGGAACGCCAACTTTCCTGGCACCGTTAACCCCTAGTCTGCCATGCCCGCTTAGCCCTGCCACCCACCTTGTGGCTCTGTCTCCAACGCTTCCCCATCACTTCAGATGCAGGGTCAGCCCCTGGGTTTCCGTCAACTCTGCCGAGGGACCCCACGTATTCCAGAGAGCATGTTGCACCCCAGCTGGGCCACTGCAGAGAACGGGCAGCCTCACCCAGCCAACTGAGGAACGGCCCGGGACGGCCGCCGCCGTCAGCACCCGGCACCCAGCCTTCCCTTTTTACCAAGTGAGATCAGCCTGCACATACAGTTTTATAAGCTGATCTTTTTCAGTCAAGAAGCTCCACTTTGCTGTTGGTTCTGGAGCATTCTGAGGTCCCGAAACGCCCAGGCCGCTCTTGGAGGGTCCAGGAGAGTCCTCCAGAGAAGCCTGGCCAGGAGCAGAGGGGCAGTGGCCACTACCAGCTGCTGTCCCTTCAGCAGGCGGGGACTCCCTGCAGCCACGCCCATTATCAGGCGGGCCGCTTCCGCAAGATGGCGCCACTTCCGGCCTCACCCAGGAAGTTGATGTCACCGTGTTTTTCTTTCATTTCGAGTGTTGTGCCTTTTTCCTTTTTTAAATGACCTCATTTAAAAAAATTTTTTATTCACTATATATATTTTTTTTACGTCACTGTACCCCCCAAGGTTCTCCCACCACCTTGTCACCCGGGAACCGTCATTCTGACTCCTTGTCAGTCCCGTTTCTTCACAGAGCCATTTTCTCCTGTTTCACCCCTCACCTTTGGGCTGGGGGGTATCCCCTCTGAGATGGGTGGTCTTTCTCTGTGTCCTCTGGCTCCTTTCTCCTTGGACTGGACACTGCCGTCCAGTCCCTACTGGACTTGGGAGGGGCCTTCGTGTCACCTTATTATCGCACCCCTAGAGAGGACGGGACTGTAGCCCGAGGCTCACAGGATGCCCTGGAGTGACAGAGCTGCGCACAGTAGGGCTGCAAGCCCAGGGATGCAGCTGCCCTGAATCAGGAAGTCTGCCGCCAAAGAGAGCCTAAAGCATGCATTTTACACATTTCTCTAATTTTAGGGATTATCCTGCCTCCGCCACCTGCCTCAAAATCAAAAATACCCCAGTCTCCGAGCTCTCAATCTGCTTTCCTGTGTGGCCCTCCTGAGAGGGCAGTAGGTCCTTTCCCCGGACCATGTGTTCCCAGCGACTCCCACGCTCTGCCCTGAAGAGCAGCTTGGCATGGGATGTGAGAGGAGGAGGGGACAGGGAGAGGGAGGGAAGCAAAGCTGGCACCCCCCCCCCCCGTCTGCCCTGACAAGCGGACTGCAAAATCAGTCACAGGCAGGAAAGGGGGTGGCCGGCAGGTCCCCGGGGCTGCAGATGGCGACTCAACCCCACGCTCCGATGGCCGCTGCACAGCGTGAGCACAGCACGTGTCTCGGGAGCCCTAAGTGAGGAGCGGTGCCACGCCCGTGCCCAGGACAGCGGGGCCCGGAGCACCAGCAGCACTGGTTCTGCGAGGCAGCTGTCCTAGGGCCTCTCCCCATCCAGGACCCAGGCCAGTGGGACCCCGCGCAGGGTGAGCCGGCTCTCCCAGGTCCCTGCCAGGGCTGCTCCAGGGCGCGGTCCTCTGGGACCACAGGGGGCGGCTCAGCCGGGACTGATGGAGCCACGTTTCTCTGCGCTGCTCTGTCCCTCCCTTCCCGCCACCCCGCCCATCGCAAAGCCTCTGTGTCACAGTCCCAAATAGGACTGGGCCTCAGAGGCTCAGGCAGCGCTCGCAACTGCTGGTGTCTGCAGACCATCAGCCGCGCCCGGGCACCCAGTCGCTCCCTCTCAGCCTCCTGCTTTCGGCTCTTCCCCTTCTGTGGAGGGAAACTCGCCCTCAGGGCTGCCTCAGAGGAAACAGAACCAACCGGGTGGCCTGGCTGTGTCCTGGGTCCGAGAACCTTCCACCCAAGTGTCAGTGCCCTCGATACCCCCAGCGTCCGAGGGCTCCCTGGGAGCAGAGGCCAGCCTTGCCTACGTGCGTGTGCTCGTCCACTCCTCCACCATCCCACGCCAGCCTGCCTCCCCCGGGGACCGGCCAGGGAGCAGTGGCTGAAGGGTGAGGGGCTGGGTGCTGGGGGTGGCTCTGGCCAGGGGCCTCCTAGAAAGGGAGCACCAGGTGGGGCCCCCTCGTTTCTGGGGCACACCAGCCTTCTCCTGCTTCCCAGGGACCGAGCCAGGCATTGGGATGCAGACAACTGAGTCGATGGCTGTCCCCTAAAGTCTCCCCTCACTGCCTTCTGCTCCCCCACAGACCCTGTCCCTCACCCTGCTGAGCTTTGCACCCACAGCCTCTACAGGCCGCACCTTCCTTGGCCAGCGAAACGTGCCTGACCGTGAGCCCCCCGCAGAGGGCCATCCCAGGGTGGCGGGCAAGGGGCCATGCGCTCCGCAAAAAGGACCAGGTCTGCAAGGGTCCCAGGGGGTCTGCGCGCTGGAACCTGGTAACCCCGAGGGGCAGACATGCCAGCCACACCCCAGCGCTCGCTGGGTGGACGTGGGAGTGATTTCTCAGCCGTATTTATCCAGGATGCTAATGAGTGGCCTGGCAGTCAGCTAATTGAGTTGCTTTCTCTCGCTTCCACCCCCAGGAACCACAGGAGCTCACGGCAGCCGGCGGCCTTGGCTGCAGGCCAGCCCCGCCGACCGTTCTTGGGATAATCCAGCCTCTGGACGTGGGCTGAGCTCACAGGGCCCTGGCATCTGCGGTTTTCTTCTTTCCACCTGAAAATGGCCGCCGTCTCTGCGCAGAAAAAGAACTAAAGGGCCCAGGGTTGCTTCCCGGGCTGCGGAGAGCGCCCACAGGAGCAGAGGGAGTGGCCTGTTAATACTTGAACTCCCGCCTCAAGGACCGCTGGTCTGTGAAGACAGACCCCGACGCCTGCCGGCCTCAGCCTGGCCCACCCCACCCCGATGTTTGCCCCACGCGCCCCCTTTCCGCCCCCCCCAGAAGTGCTCACACCCACCGCCCACGCAGCTCCGCTTGTCTTCGTGGGCTCCCTTCCGCCTGCGAGGCTGACACCCTGACCGCCGCCCTTCTGCGGCAGCAACCGGTCAGTGGCCCCGCCTGCCCGCTCCCAGCCGCGCGGGAGGGCCTGGAGGTGGTCAGGCCTGGCAGCCTGAGCCCAGCAGAGCCTGTTTCCTGCTCTCTCCATAAGGGCCGCCTCTCCACAAGGTCTCTGCCTGGCTGGGTTCCTGGGGTGTGCAGCTGGGTGAGTGCAGCAGAGACCCCCCCGGCACCCCTGGGCCTCCCTCCCATCCTCCTTCCTGAGGGTATGCACCAAACCCCTTAGCCTCAGAAGGTTCTGGTCCACCTCACTGTTGCCTCAAGTGCCCCGGGCAGCCCACATCTCCCAAGAACACTTCCCCCAGCCTGGGCAGCCATTGACCCAGGAGCCCGGTGAGGGGGGCCGGTGGCAGCAGCGTCAGCCTGCATCAGACAAGACCAGGGAACTCCCAGCACACCCCGCGGCTGCTGCTGGGCTCCCCGGGCCCGTCATCTGGAGCTGTGAGCTGCGGGCTCTGAGTGGCCAAGCCAGTTACATTTGGAGAAATGGCCTTTCGAGAGACCAAAACTGCCCCCGGGCAGCCAACAAGCAGGGCCCCAGGGAAGGTCACCATGCGTGCGTCTCTCCCTCCCAGGAGGCTCCTGGCTCAGGGCCTGAGAAGAACCGAGGAAGCCAGGTGAGCTGCCCTCAGAGCTCAAGCCAGGACCGCGAGGGAGGCATGGCCGGCGCCTGGTTCCGCCATCCCAGCCAGTCTCTGCCCAGCGCGGGCACCCGCCCTTTTCTTCCTGCTTCTCTTCAACCCCTTCCTGTTGGCAGTGCCGGGGGGAAACACGCCCGTTTGTGCACATTCGGACGCATCAGACGGTCTGTGTTTGGCGCCGGCCCGATGTTGCCACAGCTCTTGGGGCAGAAAAACACTTGCTCAGCCCAGCCGAGACGCAGCCGGTCACATTTTCAGATGCTCAGACGCAGCCTCGACGCCGAGACAGCTGAGCCTCCATTTCCATCAGGCTGCTGCTTTGGCCATCAGCGGCCTAACCTTGAGGGCACGTGGACTGGCCGCCCACCGAGCCGGTCCAGCACGAAGGGACTCCCGGGCCCTTTCCTCTGTGCGTGGCCCCGAAGGGTCGTCTGTAAGTGGCTGTTTCGTGACACGGAAAGGAAAATGACCTTTTCATCCACAGAAGGACGCTCATCGTGACGGTACCTTTAAAGGCGTCTTCAAAGCCCGTGTCTGTATGTTAGCAAGGCCGCCTGCCGTGGCCGTGCTGGGAGTCCACGCTCGCGCTGGAGGGAGCTGGCCCCAACAGTAAGCATCCGTCCTAGACCGCCCAGTCTCCGGGGCATTGGGGCACTGAGTGGGGGGACTCAGGGACATGACACCCCTCCGGTCTCCAACAGAGGTCCGGCCACCTGCTCAGGGATGTCACAGCACCAGCACAGCAACACAGGAACGCAGTGAACACCAGCCAGAGCCACAGAGCTGGCCAGTTCTGGGAAGCCAGGCCACGTAACGTGGGCCAGCTCAGTGGGCCTGAGCAGACAGGTCTAGGAGACCCCCGCAGGCCAGGCCATCAGCTACCCAGACACCCTACAAGCCTGCTCCACGCCTTGCCCACCGCACCCCCAGAAGCACCCCCTCCTGCTGCCCCAGGGGCCACCCCCTTGGGCCCCCTCTCCGCGGGGGAGCTTCCTGTCTTCCTCCTGCCCGCCTGTCAGCAACGTCTCCTGCTTTCCTGTGACCTTGGCCTGGGTGTTGGAGTCTTTCCTCCCAGAGGACGAGACCGAGAGAGCCGCGGGGGTCCTGACTCTGGGCCTGGCCCAAGCCCGGGGCATCAGGGGGTGCTGATGAAGCACCCCAGGGCACAGGGGAGAGTGGGCTGCCCAGCCTGCGTGGTTTCACCCTCGAGGGCTGCAGAAAGCGGCGTCACGGTGACCCACGTGGCCGGGCTCCCACGGAGAGGCCGTGCTGCGGCCTGGCACCCAGGTAAGAGCTGGCTCAGAACCTCAGGTGCACTCAGGACTCCGAGCCAGCATCAGGAACGGGGCGTGCGGGGGGCAGTGCTGCCCCTTCGTCCACGGGGATGTCAGGAAGTGCTGGGGTCGGCCTTGGGGGTCGCCCCATGGAGCCTCTCCAGCGGGAACCTCCCCCGTCCCTCCAGCTGCTGTCATCGTCTCCGCACACACATGTCCACCACGAGGAGCTCAGGAGCAGGTCACCCGTTGGGCGTCCACCTGACACGAGGCCACCCTGCAGTCCAGCGTGTGCTCCCCACTCCCAGGGCCCCGGGGAACAGCCCCTCGGAGCTCTGGGCACACAGTGGGGTGAGCCGAGCAGGGCTGAGCCAGCGGCACCTGAGGACGCAGAGGCCAGGACTTGAGGGACGCAGGCCTGGCCGCCCTGGCCGCCCTGGTGCCGAGGGCTGCCGCCGCTGGTGTGCACCCCCCTTCCCAGCCTGAGCCCTGGTTCAGCGCTCCGTCACCCCAGCCTGGAGGTGTGCAGTGCCCTGCGGGTTCTACCCTTCACGCCGACCCCTCCTGCCGCATGTGGGGCCCCGTCCCCTGCACCACATGTCCCCGCTGCACCCCGTGGTGGGGCCGAGCCCCTTGGCGCAGCACCTGCAGCTCCAGGTCAAAGTGCCGCCTTACGGGGTGCAGATCACCTCGCGCAGCTCTGCAGGGGCCGGGGAGCCCCAGCTCAATGCAACCCGGGCGAGTCACCAAGCCTTCCCGAGAGGCCGTCCACGCCCCCAGACCCCAAGGCCGGCTTTGGCCTGAGCTCACAAGGGGCTGGTGGTGGACGGCACGTGACCCGTGGACGTAGGATCACCCACCACCTTCCCTCCCTGACCGCTCTCTCCCATCTTCCAGTCTCCCCCCCCCCCAGTTGTGTTCTTTAGTTTGGTTGTTAGCTTCTTTGAACTTTTCCTCCTGGCCTTTTGCTTGTTTTCCCTATTACCCATATATTAGCGACACCATTTGGTGTCTGTCTTTTTCTTTCTCGTTTCTGCTAATATGATTTCTTCTAGGTCCATCCATGTTATCATAAATTCACCAAATTTGTCATTTTTAATTGCCGAGTAATATTCCATTGTGTATATAGGCCACAGCTTTTTCATCCAGTCATCTGTCTCGGAACATTTGGATTGTTTCCATGTCGCAAGGCCAGTATTTTCAAAATCAAGTCTACTTCCACGTGCGAGCAAAAAAGTAATAATCTATGTGCCAACAAGGTACAACTGGAAATTGAAATTCTTAAATACCACTTACATGGTATTAGCCCCCCAAACCACAAAATACTTGGATAAAAATATGGAAATATGTGCATGATCTGTACAATAAAAACTATAAAACATAAAGCATCAGAGGCAAATTAAGTCATGTAAAAATGGAGTATATTACACATATGAACCCAATGATTCAATTTCATTAAGCTACTAGTTCTCCAAAAGTTAATCTTTAGACTTACGGTAATTCCAATCAAACTCAGTAATATTTTTGTGTAAATGGGCGAAGTAGAGCAATGTTTATTAAAGAAATTGAATTCACCAGTAAAAATCCCATCAGAAAGGAAACTCTAGACCCAGATGTCTTTACTGATGTTGTTTTAAACATTTTGAGAAGCCCAATTTATTTGGAAAAGTAAAGAACCTAGAATATCCAAAATGATTTTTGGAAAAGTAGACAACTTGCCACCTGACTTCAAGTCTCTTTATAAAGCTATAGTTATCAAATAATCATGATTCTGTGCCATTGACATACAGAGATATAGGTAGAATAGAGCTTCCAAACATAAATCTATATTTATGCTATCAATCAAAGTTATGAAATTTCCAAGGCTGCTAAGTGAAGAGAATATAATCTTTTCCAAAAAAAGAGAAAATGAGAACTGCATAACTAGAAAGCAAACTTTAACTTTTACCTCTTGTCATGCACCAAGGCCAAATTTGATCTAGATTTATACTGTAAAGTGCTGGATGAAAAATTCACCTTAGAATAGGTAGAAATTTCTTAAACAGAAACACACACCAAAAAACCCCCACAAATCAATAAAAGATCATTGTGTCTAAATTAGAAACTCATCTTCAGAAGATTTGATTGAGAAAATGAAGGAAGTAGCCCACAGAGAAATGTTTACAATGTTCCTAACAAGACTCTTAGACACAAAACTCTTACAACTTAACAATAAAGCGTAACCTCACATTTTGAAAATGGCCGTCAGATTTAAAGACATGTCTCTTAGGAGGAGAAACATGACTCCTACAAGCCAAGAAAGAACAAACATTAACAGTCGCTATCAGGGAAACACAGATGTCACGTGACCTCTGTCAGAGTGACAGAAATGGACGAGTTTGCCAATACCAAGTGTTGATAAGGAAACGGATCAAACAGAACGCTTCTCGGTTGCTTTGGACCTGTAAATGGATGCACCTGCTGTACTCTGGAGCATAAATCCATTGTTTTCTTAAAAAGTTAAAAATACGTTTATCATATGAGTCAGTCATCCATATTTACCCAGAGAAATGAAAACCTAACTCTGCGCAGATTTTCACACAATTTCCTCAGCAGCGTCAGTCATCATCGCCCTGAGCAAGAAGCATCACAACCGTCCACGCACACACAAGAGGGATGAACAAACCACGGCTTAGTCCTTCAAAGGAATATTACTGGGGAAGGAACAGGACTTAACTCCCGCTGTGACAGAAACGAACCTCAAAAACACTGTGCTGAGAGAAAGAAGCCTTTCGCTTCTTTGACAGCCTTTGTACTTGACAACCTTTGTATAAACTCTGAACAAACCTCGGTGTGACGAAAGCCCCGTGCGGCTCGTCAGGGCGAGGCTGGCGCATGCTCCCTGGGCAGCGTCATGAGGAAACATTCTGAGGTAACGGAGACATTCTCTCGGTCGCTCATGATGGCGGCTCCATGGGGAGACATGTCTGTGAGAACCACGGAACCTTACACGAACGTGGGCACATTTGCTGTATGTGAATTATATCATAGCAAAGTGAACTCTCAAATATGCAACAGGTGACAGACGCCAGGAAGGAGCCTGGAGAAGCCACCACACAGCTGCCTGACAACAAGGTGCCAACATGATCGGCCTGACCACCCGCCTCAGCTACTCCTGGAGACCCGCGCAGCCTGGTCTGCTGCTGGCCAGGAAGGGCAAGTCCACACCCGGGAAAGAAGGACAGAGCTCCAGAAAGAAAAAGAAGGCCGATGGGCAGAGCATGGACCAACGACTTGCAGCGAGAGGAGTTGGAGTGACCAGAGGGGGGGAGGGGGAGGAGGGGGAGGGGTGGGAAATAAGGAGCACAATACAGTCATGCAAGCATGACCAGTATTGTATGATAATTACAAAATTAAAAATTTAAAAAATACAGCTTTTTGTAGGTTTCCCAAATTTATTTAGCGAAATTTAGAGTGCTGGAAAAAAAAATAACTTCTATAGCATAGCAAGAACTCCTAGAGAAACCGGACAAGTTTTATATTGAGTATGGAAACTGTTTTCCATTTTGATGACTATGTATTTATCGCAATATATATTAGGAAAAACTGATACATTAAACTATGAGTAGCAACACTTAAAAACAAATGTTAAACGCCAATATTGAACACCATACCAAATAAAAATAACCCCCCCAAATAATAAAAACAAGCAACATAAATCCCAGGGCACTGGAAATGAATTTGCTGAATGTCAGAAATGAAAAGCTGAGGTAGAGGGGCTAGAGTGGCCCG
>PVHY01026961.1:0-16796 GCA_004024945.1 Uropsilus gracilis
TTTGAAAACATAGCTGGGCATGGTGGTGCATGCCTGTAACCCCAGCTACCTGGGAAGCTGAGGCTGGGGATCGCTTGAGTCTGTGGTACCCCGGGCAGCGTGAGCCTATGGTTCCATGGGCAAAAACAGTGAGACCTAGTCTCAAAAAAAAAAAAAAGAAAAAGAAAAATGTCCAGAAGGGAACCATTTTGGTGGTTTCCAGGAATAGAGAGAACCCTATAGGACAGATGGTCTCTTGGGTGGATGCTGCTGGTGAAGGATGCTAGTTCTCCCTGACGGCTGCCAGTCTACCAAATGACGTCTTGTTGGAAATAAAATCCACGCTGAGCTTTTCTAGATACCTAGCACCATAAAATGGAAAGGTCAATATGAACTTCGTGAGGTCTAGGAACCATTTCTATTCTTGCTGTCTGTGCTTCTGTTGTAGTTACTGTTAAGTCTAGTGTGAGGCGAGTAGGAGGGAGAGGATTGAGAAAGAAAGCAGTATCTGTTCCAGGAACTGACCTTCGCTTCCACCTCCCTGCCTCCTCTTCCAGTGGTGCCAACTTCCTGTGCCCACCCCCTGCTCCCCATCCTCACCTTCCACGTGTTCTGCATCCCTTTGGCATCCCCCTCCCCCTGCCTACACTACAAAACTGCTGTCTTCAGATTTCCAGTGACCACCTTGTTGATAAGTCATGTAGATGGACCCTAAGTTGTGTTCCCTGCAACCTTAGACACTGTTCTCCTTTCCCTCCTCATTTTCTTGGTGGCCATGGTGACCCCATGCTCTCTTGGTTGGTCTCCTGCCTTTCCATTCTTCTTCTTCTTCTTTTTTTTTTTTTGTGAGACTGGGTCTCGCTATTTTTGCCCATGGAACCGAAGGCTCATGTTGCTCGGGGTACCATGAACTCAAGCAATCCCCAGCCTCAGCTTCCCAGGTAGCTGGGATTACAGGCACACGCCACCACGCCCAGCTAAATTTTTGGAAGTAGGTCTCGCTATGTTGCCCGGAGCAGGACTCGAACCGTGATCCCCAGTCCCCACCACGGCTTCCAAGTTGCCGCTCACAGGCACGTGCCCGGCCTTTCCCCGTTCTTCTTTACCACCATTTCTCTTCCCACTCCACACACTCCACCTACTCCAGTGACCCCATCACCACCTCCCCTTCCATGACTGCCAAGTCAAGTGACATTTCTTGTTCAGCTCTGTCTCCTGAGCTCCGGACTCTGCAAGGACATCTTCATGGCCCCGTGGAGATCCCCCCTCCAGCCCCGCCTGCCTTCCACATCACGTTCAGCCATCCACCAGCTCCCGCCCATTCTGCCTCCTTAACCCACACTACATTCTCAGGCACAGCCTGAGGTCAAACACTGTCCCCCCAGTGGTGGATCCATCTGGGTTTCCCCGTCGGTTCCAGCTCTTCCCTCTTCCCTCCATTTCTGCATGGCCGCTGAGGTACTTTCCCCAAAGTGAAGATGTGATCGGGTCAACTTCTCTGCGAGCATTTCTAGAACCTCACGGGTTTGCCATTCACTTCAGGGCATAATGCCAACCCCAGCCTGCCCTGGATGCCCCTTTTTGCTCTGGTCCCTGCTTACATGTCCAGCCTTTGTTAACCCCCAGCCCAGGGCGACTCCAGCACTCTGCAGGACTATTGAGATACACTGCCCCTTACCCTTCTTCACCCCAGGATCTTCCTTTCTGGGCTCTTCCAGTCCAGGGAGCTATTCTTTATTGGGGGACTGTTCTCAGAGGTCATTCCCTTGGGGAGGTCTCCTCTGACCTCTGAAGGGCAGATGGGGTGTCCCCTACCCCATCTTATTCTCATTGCACCCCGTCCTCCATGTCCTTTTACTTGTACCTGTGTCCCTACCAGAATAAAACTTCCTTCAGAGCTGCGACTCTGCTGGTTCACGGTGCTATGCATACACTGTAATGTGGTCCCCGGGGCACAGGAGGTTTGTATAATATTGATTAAATGATTTCCTAAAGCTTTGTCATGGCCAACTTGCCCTAGTGATTAAGTACCAGGACGGTAACATCAGGCTGTCTTGGTTAAAAGCTGACTCGCTGTGCTGGCTTGGGCAAATTCCTTAACCTCTCTGTGCCTGGGTTTCATGATTTGAAAAATGATTCTTACCTCATAGGTTGCTCTGAAGATGAAGTAAGTTGGTGTTTATTTCCCTGCCATGTAAAAAAGAACTTATTCTACTTTCTGAGCAAACGCGGATAATTTGGGGGAATGAAAGGAATGCTACTGGGAACTACATGAAGAATAATTACAACCAGGACTGTCCCGGGCAAATGGGATCATTTGTTCACCCTGCATGGAATGGTTCACCGGGTAAATAAAGAATGTCTGCATTTTTGTTGCTTGTGTTGCTCCCTGTGCATTTCCCGATCATAATTAGCAGAAAAGTCTCCTAACTGCGAACCCCCTGTTCTCATTTTTAGGGGTAACAGAAAAATTTGGGGAGACAGTGTCCTAAGGGGCATAGTTGGAGGGCATGGATTCTTGGACAGTGGATGTAGGAAAAGAGGGGGGCTCCCTCCACCTCTTTACACTTGGGAACTTGGTGACCGGGTGACTTCCTGATGGGTGGACATACAGGGGTGTCCAGCCCTCCCAGGAACCTGGTCTATGTGGGTGTCTAAAAGCGAGCAGCCCGAGCAGCCCGCGCTGGTTCTGCTTGACATGCATTTGGCTGTTTTCTCTCAAACTGTTTCAGAAACATGTGGTTCCATTTGCTTCCCCAACAGGGAGTGTTTGTCATTACTTTAAAATAGTGGGGTTTTTTTGGTTATTGTTGTTGTTGTTGTTTTTACGAGCTGGGATAAACACCTGGTGGGCAGGTCATTCCAATTTGAATTCCTTTATTTCTGTTGCTTAACCTGGGGAGGAGAAAAATGGACTTTTTAAAGACAATTTTTCTTTTTCTGTTTTCTCAGACAGATGCATCATCAGACAGCAGCACCTCAGCCGCTGGGTGCATCTGCCTGGAATACCAATTGCAGGCAGCTCAGGTGGTGTCTTGCATCCAAGGGGAGGGACTGGGGTCGGGGAGGGGGAAGGGGAGGAAGAGGTAGAAGGGGAGGAGGTGGGAGAGAGGAGGGATATGAGAATGAACTGCATTTAGTGACCCTTGGAGTTGCTTTTACATTTAATACTCAGAGCAGTGCTAGAATCCAGCTACTAGTCTTCTGATTTCTCAGCTAAGGAGACTGGAGTTCAGAGAATAAGTAACAGCACGTTAATGATGTGGCCGTGGCAGGTGGGATTCTGACTGGTGTGAGAATTTGCTTGGTGACATACAGTCAGCAAAGAAGGGAATTAGATCTTTCCAGACCTCCCAGGAAGGGAGAGGCAGGGCAAGACAATGTCTATAAAACAGGTTGGCTAGCTCCTTAATTAATACAGGAGAGGGAGAATTGAAGTTGTTTTTGGCTGCTAAGGATTCTCCCTTTCATTCATTCAACAAACACATACACAATTGCTGGCCACAGTGTACCCGTTTCTATGAAGAGTACAGCAGAAAAGGCAGATGAGTTCATGTGTAGTCATTGATCTTACTTTTGAACATGTTACGCTTGAGATACAGGTTCTTCAGTAAGCATTTGCATATGGGCCTTGGAGGGAGTCTGCAAGGACTATAGACTGAGCATGAGTCTCCATTTGGTGGTAGTCGTATCATGAGCAATGGGTGAGCTAATGAAGGTTCCAAGCGGGAGGAGAACGTTGAGTCTGGAACATCAGGTAATTCCTATGTGGCAAGGGCAAACAAAGTGAAGTGTTCATAAAGATAGGGAAAGATGCCCAAAGGGGTAGGCAGTGAGTCAAGAGAGAGGGATAAATTTCATTAGATTTTTCCCTTTCCTTTTAAAAAAAACCAACCTTTTGAAACGTACACATTCGAGGCCCCTATGTGGAGGGTACCATTGACAGACACTACCCTCTAAGCCACGAGCAGGCAATTCCAATGCAGTTTTGACAAATGTACAACCTCCAGCCCAGTCAAGATAGAGGATGCATTATGAATTTCCTCCTCCCCTCTCTGGTCATTCCTCAGCTCTAGGCATCCCTTGATTTGATCTCTATCACCATAGCTTAGTTTTGCTTACCCTAGAATCTCATATCAATGGAATCACACAGTATCAACTCTCCTGTGTCTTGTTTCATCGGTGTTATTGCATTGAAAAGTCATCGCTCCTTTGTATTTTTGAGTAAAATTTCACTATAGGGATATTCCACTTTGTTTATCCACTCACCTGCTAATGGATGTTTGGCTTCTTTCTAACTTGTACAAAGCTGCAGTAAAGCTTTATGTACACATCTTTTTGCCTATATGTTTTCTCATTTTTCGTGTTAGCTATCCTAGGAGTGGAATGGCTTGGTAAAATGTCAAGTGCTTGTTTAAGAGCAATTGCTTAGCTCTTTTCTCACCATGTTTTGTATTGTTTTCATGTTTAACTGTCAGTCATTCTAGTAGCTGCAGAGTAAGTAGTCCCTAATTGTGGTTTTACTTTGCACATAGCTGATGGCTAATACTTGAACATCTTGTCATGTGTTTATTATTATTGTTTGATCTATTTCCATCTGTATATTTGTCTGTCTTTACTGCAGTATCTCATTGTGTTTGTTATTGTACTTGAATTTCAAATCAATTTATAGAACTCCTTCAACTTTATTATTCTTTCCCCCCCAAAAAAAACTCTTGGTGATTCTATACCCCTTTGAGTCTTCACATAAAAGTTAAAAGTAGCTTGTCAGTTTCTATAAGATAAAGACTATCAGTCATTTTGGGAAACATTATCTTTACAATATTGTATTTTCCAATCCATACATTTGATATTTTTTACTTTCATTGTTATTTTTCTAGCTTTCCCAGTATGAATTTTATATGCATCTTACTAAATTTATCCTTAAGTACTTAGTGTTTTTCCCACTTTTTGTTTTATTTTGCAATTTTTATTGCTGTCTTGTATTCACACCAAGTTTTTAATTTTAGTGTCTAATGTGCTATTACTAATGTCAACATCTTCGTTTTTAAAGATTCATTTTTAGTTGTTTAAGTCTCTTCCACATTTTTACTGTAACATGCTCAAATCTTTCCTTTACCTTCTTGGACAAGTCTTATCTCCCCCCATCCAGCATGATTGAGGTATAGTGACAAATAAAATTATAAGGTAGTGAAATAATATCCTTTCAATATCAAAATCTATTGAATTTTCCTCTACATCCCTGGTATTGACCACAGCTGTTTGTCTTTTTTTTTCTTTCTTCCATTTATCTATATAGAGATTAATTCATTTTTCCTGCATTGCCAAAACCTACAATTTCAATAGTTTACTTACAGCAATAAACACTTGTTTCATGTTTTCAGCTTTGCAATTTAATGACTGACAGCTCAGCTCCATGCTGTGGGTTGTGCTCAGTTTTGCTCCAAGTATAGCAATACTTGGAGAAATCTCTGTCCTGAGCATTTGCTTCACATGTAGGAGGGCTGGAGTGCAAGAGGACAAGTAAAAACATCCTGTTAGGAACATGCCTCAATGCAAGTCCCAAAGGCAAGCCCAAAGTTAGTGAAGTCAGGACCCCAATACGGGCAATATTGAAATTTAGGCATTGATGCCATTAGCTGCGTCTGGAAAAACATAGAGGTAAAGATGACCCAAACAGGAAAAGGTACTGGCATATACAGGATAAGGGTACTTTTACTTTGTTGCAAATCCCAGGTGGGGAAGAGAAAATGTATCACCAAGAGAGTTGTGTAGAGAGAAATTCAGAGACTTTGATTTTAGGGGGGGGGGGAAAGAGATAAAAGGAAAGGAGCAGAGACTGCAGAGATACAGACTTTTTGGGGAGAGGAGAGATGAAGATGGCAGGCAAGTAAAGAGTACCCTGAGTGTCCAGGCTGGGCAGAAGCACCATGGAAGAGTGAGCTGGTGGTGGCAAGGAGCCATGGTGGCCAGTAGAAGAGTGGTCGGTGTGGAAAGTGTGGCTCCACAGCAAGGTGACATGGAAAGCTGGTACCTAGAGATGGCCAGGGATGTGGAGAGCTGATTCGTGTATCAGCAATTGTGGAAAAAGTCTGAAGAGCCTTGGGGAAGTGGAGCAGCCTGGAATGCTGGAGAGAAAAAGCAAAGAGAAGACACTGGAGAAAGACTGGACTTGGCAGAGTGCCTGCCTCAGGTTTGGAGGGGCAAAGTGACACCATCTTGGACATGTGTTTAGGGCTTTTGGACTAAATGATGACTGGGGTAAGGTTACTGGCCACTTGTGGCTTTGAAAACTTTTCATTTTCCTGGTAAATTTTCCTTATTAGTAAAACCCTGTTGTTAAACTGAATTTGAGTGACAACTGCTATGTGTGGGTGAAGTGGACTTGTGGCTTGGTAAGTGGGTTTTGCTCCTTTTTGGCCCAATTTCATCAGTAGGACAAGGAGGCATAAGCAGCTCACAGAGAAACACAGCAAGTCTGGAAAAGTAGAAAATTTGAGCGAACGATACAATCTACTAAAAGGAGTCACAGAATCCCAAGAGAGAATAGTTGCTACCAGTGAAAACTGTTTAGATGGTAAGCAAAAGGGCACATAAACTATCCTTTTAATTTTTTCTAATATATTTTTAATTTTTTTATTGAGGGAACATAGGTTTATAACACTATGTAGCCTTGAAATTTCACTGGTGAGTTTGGCTACAGAAATTTCTGTGGTTAGTGGGAGTGGGAACCAATTTAAAGTTGAAAAAGTGATGGCAGGAAAATGAGAGAGAAAGCTGGATAATGGAGAGAAAAATGTAGTGAGGTCTACGCTTTCTAGAAACTTGCTTATGAGGAAATGATAAAGAAATTGCTATATCGTGGGAGCATGCAGCCTGATTCGAATGTGTTTAAGTGGTAATTTTTTTCATAGTTCTTATCACCCATCTTTATTCCTCCACAAATTCTAGCACAATCATAACCTGATAACTTTCAAAAAATTATTTTTAATTGATTATCCACAGATATGTTTTTGCATTATTGTATGTCCTGAGGTTCTCCCATGAAACATCATCTTGATCTCTTGTGCTCATCCCTCCCCTGATTTCACCCTCCTTGCTGCATACTTTAGTTCTGTTGTTGGTTAGTTTGTCTTGTCCTTTTATTTGTTTTCCCTATCTACCACATATAAATCAGACCATTTAGTATTTCTCATTTTCTTTCTAGTTTATTTCCACTAGTGTGATTCCTTCCAGCTCCAGCCATGTTGTGAATGACGTTTGTCATTTTTGATTGCTGAATAATATTCCATCGTATACCACACCTTTTCGAGCCATTCATCTGTATTGGGGCCTTTGGGTTGTTTCCATATCCTGGCCATTGTAAATAGTGCTGCCATAAACATAGTAGTGCAGGTATCCTTTTGGGTTAGTGTTTTGGTATCTTAAGTGGTAATTGTTGCACATGTTCATAGATTGAGTGAAAGCAGTCAGTAAAGAAAGGGAAGTTGAAGATACCAGTTATGTTGGTTATGACTTTATTGCTTCTTCAGTACACACACTCCACCCACACACTCTTTTGCCTAACTTGGAAACAGAGGTGGAGCTATGGACATTTCTTTTTTCCCAGTTGGCACAGCATTCAGCTTTGTGGGCAGAGGGTGGGCAGAGCGCTGGGAAGAAAACACTTTTCCAGCCAGGCATGGTGTTGTCTGGTGTTGTCCAAGCACTGGGAGGTAAGAGGCTTGGGATCGCTTGAATATGTGGGTTCAAGACTACTCCGGGCAACATAGTGAGACCTGGTCTCAATAAAGCAGCCAGGTGGGGTGGCAGGTGCCTGTAATCCCAGCTACCTGGAGGCTGAGGCTGGGGATCGCTTGAGTCTGCAGTACCCTGGGCAAAATAGCAAGACCTAGTCTCCAAAAAAAAGAAAGAAAACACTTTTCTTCCTGGTTCCTGTGCAGCTCCTGGGAGCACAGGTGGTCATCACAAGTGTGGTAGCTGGTCACATACAGTGGCCGGGAGCACAGGGCCTCTCTCTGTGGACAGCTTCCCACCGCACCTTAGCATGTGGCTTCTAATGCATCAATCTTCTGGGTGTTTCTCCAGCAAGTTCACCTCCTCCATAATGTCCTCTGGCACCTCAGGCGACTTCCTGGGCAGTATGTGGCGACCTCCGCAAGTGGCCTGTAGCATAGACCCTGCGTGGATGACTTCCTCGAGCACCCCAGAGGGTGGGGACCCGCTGAGTCTGTTGGCCCAGTGTCTCAGTGAGCTTTTATGCCATCCAGTAGGTCACGGCTGTGCCCTTTCCAATAGGGATTAGGGCCCAGGGCAGGGCTTCTAGATGTATTTCCCCTTTGGGTGCTGCCTCAGTCCACGAGGAGATACTGATCTTTATTATTATTATTATTATTATTATTATTTTTTGAGACTAGGTCTCTCTATTTTTGCCCATGGAACCATAGGCTCATGCTGCCCGGGGTACCACAGACTCAAGCAACCCCAGCCTCAGCTTCCCAGGTAGCTGGGATTACAGGTATGTGCCACCACGCCCAGCTATATTTTTTTGGAACCAGGTCTCGCTACATGCCTCCAGTGGGACCTGAACCACAATCCTTAGCCCCGGCTGTGGCTTCCTAGGCATGTGCCACCATGCCCAGCCCTGACCCTGACACTGATCTTTAGATGGGGCAATTCACAGAGTTATTTCTCCCCCCTTTGAAGGTAATCCTCTACTGGCATTAGCAACTCTTTACTGTATTGTATTACACTATATTTTATATTATTATATATCATATTATATTACATTGTTTCTGTTCATATCATTGTGATTTCTGTCTTCTGAGTGAGCCCTGATGAAAAATTTCTGAGCTGTAGAGGAGATGGAAGATAGGCTGAGGTGGGACAGCTGCCTGTGAACAGAAACAGGAACATCTGTTGAGCCTGGAGGATAATTTGAATGTATTTATAAGAGAATGGGGGGCAGAATTAAGGGGGTTTGAATTTAGGGGGTTTGGTTTTCTCAGTGAAGCAGGAGACCAGGTGATCCTGTAGAGCTTGGGGAAAGTGAGACATTTTAATAGCCTCAGTTGAACCTGCATAAGACCCATTTGTGCCAGATGTGGAGTTTCCCCCACCAGAGCCCAGAAGTCCAGCATGAGTACAGGGCAGGAAGTTCCAGGACCATCAGGAGGGCCAGGATTTCCCAGCATGAGCGAGTGGAGAGGAAGGAACAAGGGTATGGGGCAGGCTGCTGAGAAATGACTCGTGTTGACCAGAGGGCTAACTTGGATTTTATAGGACGAAGGGGTTTCCTCCCTCTCAGGGTTGAGGGGGGAGGAAAGAGAAAGTGTGAGCCAATGAGTTGCAAAGAGCAGGAATCAGTGAGGTCAAGGAGCGGTGAAGCGGGAGGAACAGAATGAGTTGGAAGGACTGTGGTCCAAGTGGGATGTTGAAGTTTAATCTCTGAGAGGCGGAACAGAATGAACAATAGGTCAATTGTGCCCTTAAAAAGGGCAGCTGGAGGGGGGGGGGCGGTTGTTCGGGACCCAGGTAGGAGGTTAGGATGTCAGGTAGGTTGGCCTTAGCAGTATGTTTGGGGAAGAGGGTGGGTGTTAACGGGTGGTGGTGTGTAAGTGGGGAGAGCCCTGGTCTGCGGGGTCGCTGTCAGTGATAGCAGCCAGAGGAGGTGTCAGAGGGCAACCAGCCTTTCAGTTTGAAGGGGGACTTATTAGACCAGGGCAGGTAGAACAGTGTGAAACTGGTGGGAGAAGGGTGCCGCAGGGCACCTTTCTTGGCTAGGTAACAGAACTGGCGTAGGAGGAAGAGCTGCCTTCGTGGAGAGCGAGCCAGGGAGCCCATAGCCAGAGCCAGGTTTTGGCCACCAGGAGGAAGATACAGTGTAGGTTCTCAGAGGGGTGTGGAGGGAGACGTTGCCTCTACCTGCAAGAGGGCTGCCAAGGACGCAAGAAGGAACACGGCAACGGGAAGGTGTGTGGGATGCGTGATGAGTGACCCAGCCAAGGACTGGAGGGATAGCAGCTGCGTTTTGAATCATGGGTCACACCACCAGGCTTTGGGGTTCTCACTTCCTCTGGCCGAGTGAGTAACTGAAGAAGTGAAGGGAGAAATCAAGTCTCCTTCCTGCGGTTGCTCGCTCGGAGTCTCTGGGACTTAGTTTCTCCATTTGTTTACTGCAAAGGCTGCGGCTTGCTCTGGCATCTCCAGATCCCCAACGCGTTCCATCTGGCGGAGTGGGTGTCTTCTGTTCCACCCCACTTCACCCTTCCCCCCACTGGGGGGGGGGTCAGGGAAAATCAGGCCTCACAGAAGAAACTGAAGTTCAGAGGGAGTGAAGAGTTCACCCATTATTATAGGTTAAGATTTACAGGAAGATCAAGAAATGGGGTGTTTTTGCCCCCCACCCTCAATCTCTTCTGCAGCCTCCAAAGCAGGGCCAGGGTTCTGGGGGGGGCGCTGACGGCACATAGTTTCAGCGCCGCGGTGGGTGGGCAGGTGCTGCATGGTGCGGCCGCCAGCAGGTGGTGCTGTGGAGTCGCTAACGGTCCTCTTCGTGGTCCATAGGTCCATTAGGCCTTTAGTCCTCCAGGTATCACCCGGGAGGGGAGGAGCAGGATGCACCGGAGAGAGACTTACCTTGCTGGGCTCTCAATTTCTGCGTCAAGGACTGGCTGGTGTCACCGAATGGATAGTGTGTGGTTCTGGGCTCCAAGCCCCAGGTACCCACATTCTGGCGAGGCGCATAGGACACCTGGCAGATCTGCTCGACCTCTTCACACTTTTGTCCTGAAACAGACGTGAGCGATTTGCAGGAGTGAAAACCCTAACACGTGGACATTTATTGTTATTGATGAACGGGGAATTAAGAACGAAAATGCCCACTGGTCTAGTGGAGAGGTAGGGAGAGGAACGCTGTGATCTGAAGATTTTCTTGCTCGCGGGGGGTGGGGGGGGGCGGGGGGAACCAGTCCCTCTGAGGTCAGTGTTTTGCTCTGTGAGATCACGTTGCCGTGGAGCCATGAGGTTGGACACACCCAGGAAAGAAGCTGTAACGATCACCAGCCACCATCGACCCAGCATCTGTTATGCGTCAGATACATTGTTTGTGTGGTGATGAATCGCCACAGCGACCCAATTGCAGAGATGTGACTATTTAACACTGGAATGTTGGGGCCTGAGAACTTGGAAAAAGCAGAGGTTTACTCAGGAGGGATGGCTGGATTTGAACCCAGACCTGTTTCCTGTAATAACCCAGGCCCTAGCAGCTGTCATGTGTGGTCTGTACTTTGTGAAATCCCCAAAAGTCTTTCTGAAGACCTATCTTAGTCTGGTTACTTGAGACTCACCAGGGCACATGTTAAAATGCGAATTCTAAAACCTTACCCTAGGGAGCATGTCATCATTTGGGTTCTTCCTTTCTCTTTTTGGTCTCTGTTCTCCATTACTGAAGCTGGGACCCCAATATCAGCAGTATTAAAATTTTGGCACTGATGACATTCACTGTGTCTGAAAAACACAGAGGAAAAGATGGCCTAAACAGGATAAGGGTACTGGCATAAACAGGAAGGCTACTTTTACTGTTGCAAATCCCAGGAGGGGAAGAGAAAATGTATCACCTAGAGGATATATAGAGGAAAATTGTAGCCTTTAGCTTTTAGAGAGAGAGAAAAAGATTAAAAAGGAAAGGAACAGAGACAAGAGAGACTTTTGGGGAGAGGAGAGACGAGAATGGCAGGTGGGTAAAGAATAACCCAAGTTGACCAGGCTGGGCAGAAGCCCCTGGAAGAGTGAGCTGGAGATGGCAAGGAGCCGTGGTGGCTGGCAGTGTGGAGAGTGGCTGGTGTGAAGAGTGTGGCACCGCAGCAAGGTGGCATAGTGAGTTGCTACCTGAGATGGCCAGGGATTTGGGAACCTGATTTGTGTATCAGCAATTGTGGAAAAAGTTTGAAGCACCTTGGCGAAGCAGAGCAACTTGGAACACTGGAGAAGAAGCAAAGAGAAGACACTGGAGAAAGACTGGACTTGGCAGAGTGCCTGCCTCTCACATTTGGCAGGGCAAAGGGCACCATCTTTGACATGTATTTGGAACTTTCAGACCAAATGGTGACTGGAGTAAGATAACTGACCAGTTGTGACTTTTAAGGACTTTTTGTTTTCCCTGTTAATATTTCCTTGTAAGTAAACCCTGTTGTTAAACTGCATCTTGACTGGCAACTGCTACGCGCGGGTGGCACGAACCTGGGGGAAACTTGATGGCAGAAACCGCATTTAAATGTGGCTTGTTGGTTGGTGTTTCTGCCCTTTTTGACCCGATTTCATTACTTTGTATGGTTGAATGGGTCACAGTAATCAATAGCTCTGTCTCCGGAACAGCTTATATGTTATATTTTCTCTGGGAAACACCAGCAAGTGGAAATTCATTTTGTCAAGCCAGAGACCCTAAGTTTCCTCAACAGAAAACCTACATATATTATATTACCCACAGCTCCCTCTTGCTCCAATAATGCACTTTGACCCACAATTCTACATTTGGGGAGGATTGGCCCTGGGAGGAAGCAGAAGCAGGTGGAGTGGTTGGCTTATTCACCTCATGTATCAGTGAGTGTTTATTGAGTACAATGTGCAAAACACTAGGTGAGGTATTGAGGGTGGAGCAATGCTATGAAACAGGTGAAGTCTTTGCTCCTTTGAGTTGTGTGTTTTTGTTTTGTTTTGTTTTGTTTTTGACTAGGTCTCGCTATGCTGCCCTGGGGTAATCCTGATCCTGTGGACTCAAGCAATCCCCAGCCTGAGCCTCCCAGGTAGCTGGAATAACAGGTGCCCGCCACCGTACCTGGTTGCTTTTTCAAGGCCAGGTCTTACTATGCTGTCCAGGGTAGTCTCGAATCCATGAACTCAAGCAATCCCAGGGCTCTTGCCTCCCAGCGCTTGGACTACAGATGCACACCACCATGCCTGGCTTCCTATGAGTTTTTGAGGGAGACAGATCTCTCTGAGAGACCTCAGTGAAGTGACAGAGTGAACCATGGATTGCTGGGGAAAAACATAGCAGGCAGAAGGAACAGAGAAGGCAAAGATTCTTGGAGGAACTCCAGGAGGGTTGGTATGGCCTGTGTAGAGAGAAGCTAGGCGATGACATGGGCATGGTGGACCACAGGTTCCCTCATGTGGGACCGTCTGCATCATTGTGAGAATTTTGGTTTAGTTCCAAGTAAGATGAGGCACCGTTGGGAGAAGGTTTGGGCAAGGTGTGACATAATTCAATCTAGGCTTTAATAGACTCCCTTTGGGTGCTGGGTTGAGAATAAACTCTAGAGTAAGGCCGGCACTGTGGCTCGTGCTTGTAAGCTTCAGCCTATGAAGCAGCCGGGGCTAGGGATCGCAGTTCAAGTCCTGCCTAGGGCCCGTAGCGAGACCTAGTTCCACAAAATAGCTGGGTGTGGTGGCGTGTGCCTGTAATCCCAGCTCCCTGGGAAGCTGAGGCTGGAGATTGCTTGAGTCTGTGCAACGAGAGCCTGCGGTTCAATGGGTAAAAATAGCAAGACCTAGTCTCAAAAAAAAAACAAAAAACCAAAAACCAAAAAACCTCTAGTGTAAAGGATGCTACTTGAGTCAAGTGGCAACTTGGCATCTCTCTGAATCCACCCCCTCTGTCTTGATGGCCAGATGGTGAACAAGGCCAGCTGTGACCCTCCTGCCCCTTTCCACTCCTGCTCCTCCCTAACACCCACCCTGATGCTTAATAGTTGCAAGGTGAGGGTGGTAGTGGATGTTATAATGGCAGAGAAGCTGACCGCATTCTCATGTGTAGTGTTTGGGTACCTGAAAAGCCAGGTCAAAAAGTCTCCATCTACCTGAAGTAAAAACACTTTCTACTTTAGGAACAAAGTGGCAGAACCTTAACTCTTTGACTCACTGTCTCAGTCACTCATTCTTTAAAATCTTGTTGAGCACACACTCTGTGCCAGTGTAGGATGAGTCACCGGAGGACTAGAAAATTGAGAAGCGTCCCTAAAGCATCAACTCTGCCCCTGAGGAAACGCTCAAACTAATTATTAACATTTATCAAGCACCTTGGAGGGTCACACATTTATTTAAGTGCTTTTTTGTATATGGGCCTATTCAATTATTTAAAGGAACTCGAACAGGTGGGTCCTACTTTTCCTCACCATTTTAAAAATGAAGAAATTGAGGCACACAGTTAATAATCTGTTCACCTGTTCATGTGAACTTGGTTGCTCTGTTGCTAGAGATTGTACTTCTTAGACAAGAAGGGAAGTTGATAAACACATAGTTGTTTTTTGTTTGTTTGTTTGTTTGAGATCAGGTCTCCCTATGTTGCCTGGGATAATCCCAATCCTGTGGACTCAAGTGATCCCCAGCCTCTGTCTCCCAGATAGCTGGGATTACAGGTGTGCGCCACCATCCCCAGCTATTTTTTGAGACTAGGTCTTGCTATGTTGGCCAGGGTAGTCTCAAATCCATGAACTCAAGAGATTCCTAGCCTTGATCTCCCAAGGCTTGGGATTAAAGGCACACACCACCACGCTTGACCCTTTAAACATGTAATTATAATGCAGTGGGATGGATTCTCACAGGGGGCTTTTGACATTATTGAGGGGCAAGACCCAACCCCTTCTCAAATTCCCAACTGTGGGGTGTGGACATAGATTAAGAGATATGCCTTAGATAAAGGAATACCTTTAGCTTTCTCATCCTCTTTGGCACACTAGAGATGGTTACTGGCAAATCTTTTATCTGTGATGACAGCCCCCTAAGGAATGTCCTAGGAATGTCCCACTCAAGAGATAGGTCCCTGAATGGTGAAACTGGTTTTCCCCCACGGTATTTTTCCTGTATCTCCCATCCTCCTAGCCTACGTGTCACATGTCATGGGATCCTGATTTTTTTCCTTCCTCATTACCTCATTGTAACCATTCTCTGCCAAGATATCTATATCTATATATCTTTATAAGGACCCCAAGCTCACAATAAAGGCAAATTTAGACATGCTTCCAAACCCCTGATCTGTGAGCTGGTTCTCTCTGATCATTATCAATCTCTACCATCTCACTCTACCCTCCCCCCATGACTCCTAACACCCAGCCATTCTACTGTAGTGTATAACTTCTCCCTATTAAATGCTGAAAAGCACAACTAAGATTTTTTTTAAGTGATGCTTCTGGATTCTTAATAAAAGATTAAAGTAATTTATAAAGCTATTTTCTGGCTAACACCCATCCCTTGAACTGCTTCACTCATCATTTCCATCACAAGCTGATAGCCTTTTTTCCAGGCAGCCCATTCCTTTCTTTCTTTCTTTTTTTTTTGTAAATGACAAGTAGCAACCAGCCAAGCTGGGCTGGAGTCAGAAAGCCTGGAGGTGGGTGAAGGTTTGACTCATGGTCTTAGGCACTCCTGAACCTTGCACTAGCTGAAATCAAATCTGTGCCTCAGTAAAAGGAGGAATCAGTACAGATAGTGGGCAGCCAGAATCTTCTGAGAATAGCTAAAGACACAAATCTTACACCCCAGAAGGTCAGGGGATATATTACTGAACTCTCATGTGCTAGGACAACACAGATTGAGCCACAAATGAACCTTGTCTGGAGAAAATGATTTGCATTTTTTTCCAAAGATTTCATCTTGCTTTTGAAAAATGCATTGAAGAGAGCTGGTTGTAGTGGTGTGCACCTGTAGTCCAAGTTCTGGGAGGCAAGAGGCCTGGGATTGCTTAAGTTCGAGAGTTTGAGACTGCCCATGGCAACATAGCAAGACCTGGTGACAGATGCCTGTAATCGCAGCCAGGCATGGTGACAGATGCCTGTAATCACAGCTATCTGGGAGATTGAGGCTGGGGATCACTTGAGTCCATGGGATCGGGTCTACCCTAAGCAACATAGTGAAACCTAGTTTCAAAAAAAAAAAACCACCAAAAACCAAAAAGAAAAATCAATTTTCACAGATGAGGAAAGGATGCTCTAATAGAAAAATGTGTGTAAAGGTCCTATTGCAGTAGTTTTTAATATTTTCACAAGCTGTGAAACCACCACCAACCACTATCTCATTCTGGAACATTTTCATCAATCCCTCCCAAAGAAATTCTTTCTTTATTAAACAGTTACTACCATTTCTTTCTCTTCTCAGTCTCTGGATACCACTGATTTCCCTTTTTGTTTCTATGAATTTGCCTACTCTGGAGATTTGGCATAAATCAAATCATACTTAGCATAGTGTTTTCAAGGTTCATTCATGTTGTATATATTCAGTACATCAATTCTTTTTATGGATGTATAATATTCCACCGTGTGACTATACTTCAGTTGGTTAATCCATTTATTGATGGATGGACATTTGTTTTTTTCCTCTCATTTTTTGGCTATAATGAATAACACTGCTTTAAACATTTGTATATAAATTTTTGTAGGGACATATGAAATTTCAATGTCGTATGATTTAACTTTCCGAATTGTCAAATTGGTTTCCAAAGTAATTTGACTATTTTACAATTGGAGAATTCCAATTTTTCCACATCCTCTCTAGTACTTGCCTTTGTCTTTTTTATTTTCTAAAATTATAGTCATCCTAATGGGTATGAACTAGTATAGCTTTGTGGTTCTGATTTGCCTTCTCTTAATGACTAGTTACACTGAATATCTTTTCATTTACATTTTGACTTTCTATATATTTTTCTTTGAGGAAATGTCTATTCAATTTCCCTGTCATTTTAACTTTAATTTAAGCCTAGATTTTAATTTAGGTTGTCATTTTATTATTGAGTTGTAAATGTTCATTAAATTCTGAATATTAGTCTT
>PVHY01026962.1:0-16793 GCA_004024945.1 Uropsilus gracilis
CATTTCTAATAAGATAAAATGTGAAAACTTCAAAGGGGGAAGGAGAGTCTTTTTAATATATGATGCCAGTAAAACTGGAGGCCCATGAGAAGTGACGTTGGGCCGCTCTCTAACTCCACACACAGAATCAAATTCCAAGTGGAAATGGGTGTGAGCTGTGGGCCCAAAACCTGCAGCGATGAGATGTGTAGATGATGACAGGGTGCTATTTCCAAGCCATCCCTCCAGGGGATGGAGAAGGGGGCAATGGCTGGTTTGCCCCAGCTTGTCCACCCGTTGTTGGAGGCTGGGAGGGGATCGCTGAGACCTCATGACTCATGAGACCTCATCCCAAGGCAGTGCTGATGGAGGCAGCTGTGTCCTCAAGTGATGGCAGCCATGTCACCCTCCCAGGACAGCGGTCAGGAGAAATGGACACCAACAACCAGGTGTGAACAGAGAGACTCTGGAAGGAGCGAAGTGGCCGACCTTGACCTGCCTTAATAACTAAGAAGTAGCTGTTCCCTGTGGGGGGAAGTGGATGGAGCGATCCTTGTCCAGGGGGAAGACGTGGTATCGCACTGGGCAAATAATTGTGCCTCTCAGCGCAGTCTGATACGGAGCCGCCGACAGGCCCAGCACTTAGAGAAAGCCTCTGCAACCCTGGCTGTCACTCTTATCACTGTCAGCCTTTCCTGTGTTATCAGGCGACTCTGAAGAGTCCACTCTCTGTCCCACCCGTACAGTTGGTTCCACCCTCCGTTTCCAGGATCCCAAGCCCAGCCTCAGCTCTCAGGCTCCCCCGGGAGGCAGCATCTCCCACTTACTCCCCCAGTTTGGCAAGGGCTGTAGGGGGCTGTCCCCACCGGTGTGCTAGAGATGGGAGCAGGCCTTCCCTCCTCCTTCACCTTGTTTTATTTTCGCCAGGAGGTGCCTGGGCCACCGCATGAGGGTGGGGGTAGGAGGTGGAGCTTCTGAAATTACCACCGAGAAAACCGCCCTGCCCCCGGCAGCAGCCTCCTCCCTCTGCTCCCCCCACCACCCAGGAGGAAAGCTGGCAGAAGTGCCCAGCGCAGACAGCAGCCAGGTGGCTGGAAGGAGCGCCCTGGAGGCTGTGCCAGGCGAGGGGTATGTCTGTCTCATGGGCACAGGCCCAGGGGCCCTTGGGCTGGGTGTTGGGGGATGGGATGCCCAAGATCAGGTTCAGGGCGAGCAATGCTCGGGCTCTGACAAGAACGGGAGCCACCTGGGATTCTGGCTAACGCCAGGTTCTGATGGAGCTGGTCTGGACCGCACCTGTCCGACGGGCTGTGGGCCCGCAGGCCAGGAGGCCTGGAGGAACTCCTGCTTCCGGAGCGCTGGGGTATGGACGGATGATCCTTGCCTGATTTCAGTGCAAGGACATTCGCAATGAGCAAAAGCTAGACCAAGAGTTTATCAAGCAGAGCGAGAGCTTGACGCTGAGAGGCGGCGTTTACTCTGAGGGCAGCGCCAAGAGACATGAGTCTGGGCTGAGTTTGTTAAGCGGGAACAGCGGGTCACTGATGTGAAATGTCTGTTAGCCTTGACGAGGGGGCCTCTGGGTCCAAGTTACTGTGGCCCGAAGATGCAGATGCGTCGACGCCATCGGGGTGCAGAGGAAGGCAAGTGCTGGGCTCTGTCTCCCTAAACGCGCTGCGAAGGTGGGAGGCTGGGACCTGGAGCTAGAGTTCTTCCTCTGCTTGCCCCCCCCCCCTGCATCTGCCAGCAAGCGAGGTATTTGCATAACTGTTTCCCAGACTGTCCTGCAGCTGGCTCCGTTTGGAAACATTCTAGTTTCTTCACCACAGCTGGGGGTGGGGGGCGGAACCTGTGTGGCTGGACCAGCCATAGTCCAGTAGGGAACAGGTGTGTCTCCATGGAAACCGCACAGCGACCTAACAGCACACTTCCTAATTGTGTGAGACTGTTCTGAGGCTGCCTTCCGCTTAAGGTGCTGTAAGTGGCAATGAGTGATTCAGTGCAAATTAATTGCCTATGGACTTGCAGATCAATCCCAGCCTCCTCTCCCTCCCAAGAAGCCAGTTCTTCAGATCCCCTTTGCAAACTCATTTTCAGATTCCTAAGCCATAAATAGGTCTGTCCTTGGATTCGCTTTTGACTCAGTCACCATATCTACCTGGGCCCCTCATTAAGATAAACGGAATCTTTACCCTATGGTTATTTGTTATTTGCATAAGAATCATCATTTTGGGAAAAGTATCCTTTAACTTATTCATATGAGGTCACCGACTACATAATCACTAAGAAATACACCATAGTAGGGTGCTTCAGTATTCTCTTTTTTGAATCGTTAAAATTGTCAAAAATTATTAAACAGTTAAAATTATTCCATTTTTTAAATTGAAATGGACATAACACAAAATCTGCCTTTTTTAAAGTAAACAATCCCCAGTAGCACTTAGTCTCTCGCCATGTTCTATAACCATCGCTCCATCTAGTTCCAAAGTATTTTCATCACTCCATTAAGCAATGGTTCCCAATTCCCTCTTCCTCCAGTTCCTGGCAACCAATCTGCTTCCTCTCTCTCTCTCTCTCTGGATTGCTTCCTCTCTCTCTGGATTTATCTGTCAGTGGAATCATATACTAGGTGATGTTTTTATGCCTTGCTTCTTCCACTTAAATATTTTTTTGATATAACAGTACTTCATTTTTCATTCTACAGCATGTAACAGTACTTCATTCTTTTTTATAGCTACATAATATTCCTGTGTGTGTGTAACAAATTTGTTAATCCCCTCACCCGTTGATGGACATTTGCTTCCACCTTCTGGCTACTGTGAGTAGTGTTGCTGTTGTAGGGAAGCAAAATAGGTCACACAGCAATACACAAGACCCCATATATTGCCATGGAGCACTTTGACGTGTAGAATGTTTTGAGCTAAAAATAATTAAGGTCCTAAAGTTCAGAAAGATCCTTTGATCTTCCACTTAACTGCCTAAAAGAGCCGGGCATGGGGTGCATGCCTGTAAGCGACAGACTAGGAAGCGGCTGCGGGGACCAGGGATGGTGGTTCGAGTCCCACCTGGGGCAATATTGCGAGACCTAGTTCCAAAAAAGTATAGCTGGGCGTGGTGATGCACACCTGTAATCCCAGCTACCTGGGAAGCTGAGGCTGGGGATTGAGTCCGTAGTACCCCAGGCAAAGTGAGCTTGCGGTTCCACGGGCAAAAATAGTGAGACCTAGTCTCAATAAATAAATAAATAGATAGATAAACAAACAAACAAATAAATAAAATAACGCCTAAAAGAATTTAGATAGAGAACCTCTACCAAAAAGGTGCTACCACCACAGGTAGCTACAGTATAATATGAGCTAGTGTCTTGGACAGAGACGGATCTGGCCAAGTCTGCTTCTTAAAACCCCTCTCTGTGCTCCATTGTTTAGCCCCATGAAACATTTATTCACCAGACATTTGAACTGTCCTCTTTCCTTTTAAGATCCAGACCCCTACCCTCGTCTCCATGACTGCCAGGAAGGCCCTGTCTTTGTGGATTTCCCAGGCATGGGAAATTTACTTTTTTCTCCTGTTAATCTGCCTTATGTTGTTTTCACTACCGGACAGTCAGAGAAGGGTAGACTATGTCCTCCCCTACACTGAATGAGTGTGTATATATATTTGCTTGAGAACCTGTTCTTTGGGCTGTAGATCCAGGAGTAGAATTGTGAGGTCACAGTTATTCTCTTTGCTTTTTGAAGCGCACCAAGCTGTTTTCCACAAACAGTCATAGCGCTTACATTCCCAGCAACAATGTCCAAGTGTACTGATGCCTCCACACCCTGGCACACAACACAGGGGAACCTTGAGGCCATTATACTAATGGTCACTCACAAAAAGGAAAACACCATATGATTCATTTATATATGACCACTAAGGCAATAAACTCATAGAAACAGAAAGGAGAATGGTGGGTGCCAGGAAATCAGGGGCAGCAGAGGAACCACTCAGTGGCATTAAAAGTAGGAAAACACAGACCCAAGATGGACTCCTCGGTGCCCCGCCTCACCCAGACTCAACCCCAACTGCTCTTTCAATCCCTTCCAGAGTGTCATCCTAAACCTGAGGTCATTTGCACGGTAAGATCATTCCTGAGCAGTGGTGCACGACTTTCATCCCAAGCATAGAACGGGAGGCTGAGACTGGAAATCGCTTGAGTCCGCAGATTCGAGATCCATCCAGGGCAACATAGTAAGACCTAGTCTCAAAAAATAGCTGGGCAAGCACACGCCTGTAATCCCAGTTACCTGGGAGGCTGAGGCTGGGGATCGCTTGAGTCCGGGGTGCCCTGGGCAACGAGAGTCTGCGATTCCCCCCCAAATAAAAATAAAAGATCATTCCTGAAATGATCTTTTCTTTGGCCAACAGTGGCCCCACCCTCTTGCCATCTATCCATAACCCCCACTTTGTGGAACCCCCTGCAGCATCTACACGGTTGGCTGCCTGACTCACCGCTCGTTTAATAAAGCCGCTAGAGCTTTAGGTTTGTGAGTTCTCTATTAACGTGCCTTAGCTTTGCAAGATGAGAAAATCCTGGAAATCACTTGCACAATCGCGTACTCTTCACACTGCTAAAATGCGCATTTTTTAATGGCTCACTGCATTTGAATGTTGTGCTTTTACCATCAGTTTTTAAAAAATAAGGATTGAGCTGGGCACGGTGGCACGTCCCTATAATCTAAGCTACTGGCAGGCTGAGGCTAGGAATCACTTGAGTTCACGGGTTTGAGACAGCCCTGGGCAACACAGCAAGACTTACTCTCTTTAAAAAAAAAATAAGGATTAAAAAAAGGTTGTCAGCTGGGGGTCACGTGCAAGCACCAGGAGCCTCTGAGGAACTTGCAACACCAGCTTTCACGCTTCCTGTCCGTGATTCCTTCGGGCACACACCCTTCTGAACACATGCACTGCGATAGGTGAGGTCAAATTCTGCTTTTGGTGAGAATACACAGGAACTGTGATTTCTCTGGTTTACTCACCAGGCAGCCAGATATCTGACAGTTAATGACATGAATGACAGCGGGGACTGATTTAGGGGCAAGAAAGTTCACTTGGCCCAAGCACGTTTCTCCCTCCTCCCCACGGGGCAGAGTTGGGTTAACAGCCAGGAGGCCATTCTAGGGGGGGGGGGTGTCCTCCCTTGGGGGCCCTAGGCTAGAGAAGTCTTGTGTGAAATGGCTGGATGCCACTACCCCCCCCCCCCCAAACAAGGGTGCAGTAGGAGAGCTTTATCTTTGCCAGGACCTGTGGCAACTCTTTATCTAATTCCAAGGTGGATGACCTAGAACTGGGTTCCTCCTTCCCAGCCCCTCCCTCCCATCAAGTGCCCCAACACACCACACCCAGCAGCAGCCTCACTGTGCCCTTGCGGCCAGAGGCCTGTCCCAAAAACCCCCATTCTGCTTTGAGGCACAGAGGAATAAGAGGACTTTAGGAAAAACTCAGGCTGGGGCAGAATCCCGCACAAGTTTTGAACCTGAACGAACTAAAAACCAATGCTGTCCTACAAAGAAGCCCGCAGCCTGCCTCCATCGCCACAGACATCTGCGACCAGGAGCCCAGCAACCCCGGGGCCGGGCAGTCTCCGTTCACATCAGGACAGGGTTGTTTCGTTCAAAATTGAAATTGAAAAAATAAATTAATTAAAATAAACCCCACCAAATAAATCAAAAGCCTCAAATTAGAGTGGGCATGTTTTAACTGGCTCTTGATCATTCGAGTACTGGCTGCGCGGTGTAGAAGTAGAAATAGAATAGGAAGTGATGCTTCCCTGCTTCTCGGGCACCATCCTTCATCAGGCTGAGGAAGGAGAAGCAAAAACAAAAAGATTTCAAGTTAAAAAACATGACATCTGAGCAGGCACGGAAATGTCCTCAAGCTTCTTCAAGGGCCGGCTCCCTCCCCAGTTTCTATGCTGACAGACTGTTGAATGGTTCTCAGTGAGACTTTCCTTCAATTTTGAATGGGAAAATGAAGGTATCCTTCTCAAGTTACATCCAGAGAGTGGGTTGGGGCTGCAGCAGCACTCTATAAGGACCTGCCTCTTTCCCTCTCATTGCTCCACCCTAAAAGGCTCAACCTCACATCCAAGCTGGAGGCATCTGCATTCTAGGCAGAAAGATGGAGAAGGGGGCAAAGAGGCCAGAGCGGGTCCTGGAAGCCACTGCCCACAGATGCTGCACCAGGCAGCCCTGTCTTATGTCCATGCCAATGACCAGGGCAGAGGGCAAGCAATCTCTACTCTAGGCAGTTATTCTACTGTTATTAAAAAGGAACCCAAAGAATCTGGGGATTAGTTGAGTGAGTCACAACAGTCTGAACAATAGGTGCCCAGGGCTAAAATTCCAAAGCGTTCCTGTGGAGATGAGACCAGCAGTGACTGAAGTCTTGGAGTCATCCCCTAGCCTCAGGATAGCCCAGGAATTTGCCAGCCTGCTCTGGGTCATTGTCCCTCCTGTTTATAATTTCCTGTTTATAATTTCCTATACAAAAAACTTCTTTAAATTCTGAAGTTCTGTTTTCAGAAGGTCATTTTTTATTTTGTCTCTTATTATAGCAGAAAAACAAAAATCTTATTTTCCCTCCTCTCATCCTATAGGTCACCACATTTTGTCCATTTTACATGTCAAATAATTGTCAAATGTATTATTTCTCTAATCTCCACTGTTCCTGTTGGGCCATCACCACCATCTCTCATAGGGTCCTGCTCCCTCTCTCCCTCCCCAAATCCACTAGGCTCTTGTACATGCATAAATTCTCCTGTCAGCAGCCAGAGTAAACTTTTTAAAACACAGATCCAACCACTCTCCAAAACTCTTAATGCCTCCTAGCTGCTCCCAGAACACAAATCAAGCTACCTGCCATCATCTACAAGTGCTGACTATAATCTGGTCCTGCACCTCGCCAAGCTCCTATTCTCTCCCCTCCTGCACTCTGCTTTGCGCTCTTCAGAAAAACCAACCTGGCAATTACTTGATGACACTATGCTCTTGTCTATCATAGGGCCTTTGCATATCCTGTCCCCTGTCTGGGAGACTGTCTCTACCACCCCATCACCACTCTGCTTTGTCTGTGTGAGCTCTACATATCCTTCCTTCCCATTACAGCTCAAGCTCACAGTTTTAGGAAGACTTCACTGACCAGTAACCACCTACCACCATCTTGAGAGTCCTTTTATGGTTATCAATTTATCCATGTGCTTATTTGATGAATCCTGTTTGCCTAACCATAGTCTAAGTCACATGAGGCCAAGGCCCTTTTTGTGTTTGCACCATTTTCCACAAAATATTAAGATGGTTCACAGGTGATAAGGTGATGAGAAAACCTCAGGGAAGACAATGATAATTTATATATGTATATGTGCTATCAATAAAAAATTTTAATAAAAAAGTAACCATTTGGGGGATTGAGATCTGGACATAAATCCTCTTGTTACTTTACCCATTGTGAGACGTGAGGGAGGATCCCATACGTGGCTCTCCTAGAAGAAAATAAAACTTCCCTGTGATGACTTAACTATAGGAGGATAGAAAGAGAAAATCAGGAAGGCCATGCCAGTCCTGGGTGTGGCCCTGAAACTATTTATTATCCCTTTACCTGAAAAGTCGTTCTTTGACTTTCCGGAGACATAACTTCAAAACACAAGTCATTTTCCGACTTGCCCGTTACATGCTCCTGCCAGAACACATCTCAGCCTGCTACTGCAGTTAGACAAAACGTTCTTGGGTTCGTCAGTGTTATTACTGACATTTTCTACATAAGGTGAAAACAGGCTTCCATGAGCAGGTTCTCTTCTTAAATCACACAGGACAGAGACAAGGGCAGGGTGCAGAGGGTGAGTCAGTCAACAACAATCTGAGACCAAACCCCCTTTTCAGATGGGGTGGTTAATAAACATGGAAGTTAAGGGAAAAGATCGCTTCTTGGCCTTTTGGCTAAGATCAAGTGGAAGTTAAGGGAAAAGAAAGCAAGAACACTTGAAGGGGTGATTCAGGCCACACACCTCAGATTAGCCTGAGACAGGGACACCCAGTTCCCGGCAGTGACCGGCAGAGCCTCTACAACCCCAGAAGCCCAAAGGACACCCCACCCCCACCCGCAGGCCTAATGGAGGGCAGCTTGAGGTGAGGGCCTCAACAGCGCTGGGGCCAGTCTAGGCCAAGGAAGACTTGGCAGTGGATGCAGAGGCCTGGGTAGGTACAGGCTCGGTGCATCTGGGCTCACTCCGGACATTGCGGGGGGCCTCTGGAGGCCCCAGGTGCCTGTGGGCCAATGGCGGCCCAGGCCCAGGCTGGAGGCCGCTCAGACCCACCGCGGGGCAAGGGGCGGGGGTCTTGGACGGAAAGGAGGAAGGGGCCGACGTGGCCAGGGCACTCCAGCACCTGGGCTCCCTGGACTGCGGTGCCTCCTCCAGAGCCAACAGCGGCGGCTGAGGAACGGCCAGAAGGCATCATGGCGGCCTCCCACCTGGGCCTCTTCCCTCCTGCGCCCCTCCCTCCACTGCCCAGGCGTTGGTGATGCCAGGGCTTTGCTTGCGTCGTCCTGAGACTTGCAGGAAGCAACTATTGCAACCCCCACCTCCCGGCACAGTCCCCTCGGAGCCTGAGGCCCTGGTCCACCATCCTGTCCTAGTTCCGGCCCGGCCCCCCCACTTCCGGTTGCGGAGTCGACGCAAGATGAGGGATGTGCGCATCCGCCATCATTCCTCGGCCTTCGGTTCTCTGCTGGCCGAGACCTCGGGGGCGGGCTGGACTATCGCAACGGGGAGGCGATGCTCGTGATTTCCTGTCGCTTAAGCGCGGTTGCTGACTGAAAACCGGACATCTCTCTGTGAGTGCACAACCTGTGCTCCCCAGTAGATGATCCTGCCCACCTCACCCCCAACCAAAGTGCATTTTCTGTGGAGAATTTCTCAAAACCCTTGGAGATAATTGGAGAAAGAGTCTTGCCGAACCTTAGCGGGACATCATGGTGTTAGGGCCGCGACGCTAAAGGGAAAAGACAGTAAGTGAACTTGGTGAAAGGAAATGGTCTAGCCTCTCTTGTGCAGGGGCCATAGCAACCCCCAATATACTACACACACAACATACACACACACCTCACACTTGATATGCACCGCATACACTAAATACATTATCTATTCCATATACAGTAAACACACATGTTCCACATGCTTCACATATAGCCTATATAAGCACATCATGCAGTGCACACGTTGCATACATGCCACATGCCATGCTGACAGCACACACAAACACCACACCCACCACACACTTCATAATACCACACATGTGTGCTATATGCCATACACATCAGATCACATAAACACTACATGTCATACACATACTACATTCGCCCCCAACACACATATAATCTCACACAACACATATTTCACACACACACCATACAACACACACACCATACAACACCTATACAGGAACTGTTACACCATCATCCTCCTTGTCTCCCACAAGAGAAGTCTGGTCACAATTTCTGAGTTTGCTGCTGATGCCAAGAACAGTGCCCTCCACACACAGTGGACGCCCAGCTCTTTATCTGAAGGTGAATGAGAAGGAATGACTTAATTATCCAGGTTTGTGCCAGAGCCAGAGCAAATCAAGCAGGGACTATGTCCTGTGAAGATGAAGATCTGGAGGCCTAGCGGGCCTTGACCCTACACATTGCCCTTAACCTGGTGTCCCTGAAGCTGAACATGTGCCCAGCACAAGGGACCGGTGGTGGCCTGGTCGTGCCCGAAGGACCCAGCCCAGTAACTGTCCTCACTTTCCCTGCCCTGCTGATAAAAGGCTTTGAAGTATTCTCTGCCTTTGCGGTAGTGATATCATAGCCCTTCCAGAAACTCACCCATGAAGTGTTGTGAAGTCGTTTGGGTAAAAACTGACTCTACTAGAAAGGATCCGTGCAGGGACCACTTCTGGGCAGTGTCTGGGGATCCCATCTCTGGACCCCGTGTGCCCTGGGTGGTGTAGGCTCAGCAGCAGTTCTTGCTTTTTGTGTGTTTGTGACAAAATAACCTTGTCCTTCGCCAAGAGCCTGACCGGAGGAGGCTGGCAGGGGTTGTCTTACAGGCCCCGTCAGGAAGCTGCTGTGTCTGCAGCTCTGGAGGTGCCCACTTGCCAAACCGAGTCCCAAGCATTTCATTTAAAGAAGTGAAAGGAAGACAGAGCCCCGGGTCTAAGGTTCTTCCGCCTTAGACGGGTTATAAAAGCGCTATTGGCTGCTCCTCGGGGCGGCCAAAGTGCAGCCAGGATGTCTTCCCTGCACTCAGCGCGTCTGTTATTTTGGTTGCAAGGAGGCAGGACGCGCACGGCACTTCCAGAGCCAAGATGGAGCAAGACGAGGAGCAGCCCCAGAGGAAAGGGGTAAGTGTGCCCCAGGCCAGGACCCGAGCAGCGGGGGGGGGGGGACACACAGCCAGCGTGCTAGCCCGTGCAGGCGGGACCCTTTGGGAGGACCTGCCTCACAGGTCCCCCAGCTGCCAGGCCCCACAGGGCCGGGAGGAGACATTGAGCACATCCAGGTTTCTAGCAGAACAGCCCTCCCTGTAATCAGATGGAGAGTCTTCAGAGACATCCTGCCACCGTAGCCCGAAGAGCCCGGGGTCTCCGGAGCCAGCGGGGAAGTGCTCCACGAGCCAGGGGCCAGGTTTGGGATTTGCCTTTTGACCTTGGAGCATTTTGTTGAATGACCTCGTCGATCACAGAGCTCCTGGCGGGAGCAGAATGTAGGCTCGGAGCAGACGCCCCCGCCTCGCTGGCATCAGTGCCAGGGTTCTTCTACCTTTCAGATGGCCAGATGCCCCTCGTATGGAGACAAAAGATGTTTCTGGAACCCCTCCCCCCAGTGTTTTGGTTCTGTTTTCAGTGTCCTTTGATGGGGAAAAGTGCACAGTGGGAGAAAGAGCGTTTGAATTTATTGATACTTTTAAGACGTGCGTTTTATGCGGGGTCACAGCATCTCCTGGCACTGTGGGGGGGGGCAGCGCCGAGCAGGTGGCCACTCCTCGGCCCTGGTGCGGGGCTCCCCATCACGGGACAGGAAGGTTCCATGGCATGGGAGGTGGCACCTGGCTTCGTTCCTGCCCCTCCTGTGCCAGCTTGGGGCCTGGTCGAGTTAGTTCACTGGTCTGTGCCTCTGTGTCCTCTCCTGGGGGCTGGGAATAGTAACAAGTGGACTCTTGCCACTTGAGGCACAATGGAAGGAACCACAGGAAATAACGTTAAGCAAAATAAGCTTTTCCAACACCACCTTTGGCTGGAGATTCCACCAAGGAAGAGCCTGAACGGAGCCGTCTCTCTGGTGGGGAAAACTGGGGCATGGAGGTGAGCTCCTTAGGACGGCCGACCAGAGGTGGGCCTTCTTCCCTGTCCAGAAGGCCCGCCTGAGGGTGGACAATAGGGAAACATTCTCAGTGTAGAGAGTCCAGGCCCCCCAGGCCTCACCGCTGGGCGCTGGAGACGGCCACGTCTCCTGTTGTTCCAGTCAGCTGTGTGTCCTTCGTCTTCTTCCCACACGCTCAGTTGCTGCCAGGGCCAAGTCCCTCTGCCTGGCACCCTCTGGCCCATCTCCCCATCAGCCAGGCGTGTGTAACCAGCTGTCAGTGACTGTGTAGCGCGTGTATTACTGTCAGTGACTGTAACGTGTGTGTTACTGGCATGTGTAACCAGCTGTCAGTGACTGTAATGAATGTGTTAGTGGTGTGTGTGACCATCTGTCAGAACACGTGTGTTACTAGCATGTGCAACCAGCTGTCAGTGACTGTGTAATGAGTGTTACTGGTGT
Source organism: Uropsilus gracilis (assembly GCA_004024945.1). Taxonomy (NCBI): domain Eukaryota; kingdom Metazoa; phylum Chordata; class Mammalia; order Eulipotyphla; family Talpidae; genus Uropsilus; species Uropsilus gracilis. The sequence continues at coordinate 11,821 of PVHY01026962.1, forward strand.
GTGTGTGACCAGCTGTCAGTGACTGTGTAATGAGTGTGTTACTGGCGTGTGTGACCACCCGTCAGTGACTGTGTAACATGTGTGTTACTGGTGCTTGTGACCATCTGTCAGTGACTGTAACACGTGTGTTGCTGGTGTGTGTAACCATCTGTCAGTGACTTGTAACATGTGTGTTACTGGCATGTGTGACCATCTGTCAGTGACTGTAACACGTGTGTTGCTGGTGTGTGTAACCATCTGTCAGTGACTTGTAACATGTGTGTTACTGGCATGTGTGACCAGCTGTCAGTGACTTGTAACACATGTGTTACTGGCATGTGTAACCGGCTGTCAGCGACTGTCTGTGTAACACGTGTATTACTGTCAGTGACTGTGTAACACGTGTGTTGCTGGCGTGTGTAACCAGCTGTCAGTGAATGTGCAACGAGTGAAGGCACGTGACCTTTAAGTGAAAAGCCATCCAGAATCCCTTTGCCCTTTGCACCAGGGATGAACCCTGACCCCTGCAAGGCCCTGGAATGTCCCTGTAGGTTCAGTCAAGGTGAAGCCAGGCACGGGCTGCTGAGGGACGCTGCGGAGGCCTCCTGACCACCCAGCTGGGTCCCCCAGAGCACTCTGGGAACTGGCTGCGGACGCCGCCCAGCAGGACTCCCCCAGCCCCCCGCCGAGCAGGAACCACCATGGCCCTGGCCGGCACCCCTGCCAAGCTGTGCCCAGGTCTCCCGCCCCAGGGCCCGCGAGCCGAGCACAGCACGGGCAGGAGGGCACCCGCAGCTGGAGCGCTGCCCGCGGCGCCTCTGGTTAATCATTACCATGGACAGAGGGAGAAGAGGGAAAAATTTTGTCGGTGTTTTCTGTCCTTCCCGCCTGCCCCTTCCCTCTCTGCCTGCAAAGCCGGCCACTGGAGGGCCGCGGGGAGCGTCCTGTTGTTCTCCTCGTCTCCCCACACGCAGAGCACAACCTAGCCCACGTGCACACTTGGCGTGTGGACACACGGCCAGCTGCCCAGCGTGGGGCCAGCCCTGCCCTGGGTCTCGGGCGGGGTGTAGGGAGAGCGGGGGGGGGGTACCCGGCAGCCCCAACCTCTGGAAAACACAGGTGGTTCCAGCAGCAGCCCAGGGCACCTTCCTTCCCGGGCTCCGTCCCGCACCCCCACTTCTGCCCCCGGTGCCCCACTCTGGCCCCCCGGGTCGGCGGGAGAGGCCGTTCGGCTCCGGGACAAGTGTGCGTGGCCCGAGGCGCTGCCCACCTGCCCTGACCGTGACCCGGTGCGCTGTGCGCTGTGCGTGTGCTGCGCCCGTGCTCTGGCCGGTTCCGGCCGCACCTGCCCCACGCCTCGCCTTGGCAGCGTGGTGGCCCGGTGGCCGGCTCTCTCTGCCCCCCGCTCCTCCTCGCCGGCCTCTCCCTAGCGCCCCAGGGGAGTAGAGGGTCCACTGCCCCAGAAAGACATGGGCTGGCTCTGGGGGACACATGGCCGTGGGACAGGGCCCCGGTCAGAGCACAGCCTGCCCTGAACAGCAGCGCTTCCCTCCCAACAGGCTCAGGACACGGGTGAGGGGAGGGCATCCGCTCCCGGCCGGGGCGCTGCCCATGCCCCTTCTCTCCGTGCCGGCGGCTCCCCAGGAACTTGGCTCCCTCCAAAGCTGTGCTCGTGAGGTTCACCTGGTGTCTCAGTGGTCCCAACAGAGGCATTGAATGTGGGGGTGCATGGTACCCTGACGATGGGAGGGTATCCTGCCTGGGGTCGACCTTGACCCTAAACTGCAGCGTGAGGCTCTGCCCCCCACCCCACCCATCAACCCTAAACTGGAACAAGGAGGTGGCATGATATGGGGGGGTGAATGAATGAATGAATGAATGAATGAATGAATGCATGAGTGAGTGAGCACAAATGATTATTTCCTGGTAGAGGGGCCTGAGCGCTTTACTTGGAGTCCGGGGTGGTTGCTGAGACCAGAAATCTGGGGTAAGAACTCACTCTGGCTGACACCAGTCAACCGGTGGTCAGATGGGTTCTGTGACGTCACCGGGCTTCAAGTCCGTTTGCAAGAACCTGTGAGGACGTAAAGTGAGGATGTCGGTGATGGCGTCACGTGAGGGCAGAAGGCACAGAATGGAGCATTTTGGTGTCGGGTCCGAGCCCCCTCCCCGGCCAGCAGCGCACCCCTGAGGCCGCATGGCCTTTGCCATCACTGAGCTCCGGTGGACGCTGTTCGCCTCATTCCAAAGATGAAGAAACTGGAGAAGTCAGCTAGAACCCGGGTGGCAAACCCAGCCAGTGCCCACAGGGTCCGAGCGCAAAGCTCTCACCACCGGGCCTCCCCCCGCACATCTCTGCCGGGCGCCCCCATGCCAGGGGAGGCTGTCCGAGGTGAGAGCCCGTCCCCCCGGTGCCAGCAGGGCCATTGTCACTGCACGGCCGGCTTCTCCAGCGATCCGTCTCCAAAGGAGCTTCCTGCCCGCCTCAGCCAAGTGCAGGCTCACGGACACCCGTCCGCGACCTTAGCTCTTGAGAATCCTCCACCTCGTCTCTCGCTGGGCTTCAGGGGGGCCTGTGCGCCTCATACCAGTGGGCAGACCTGGCCCCAGGCAGGCCGCCCCTGGACACTCCGATGTCAGGTGGCACAGTGCTGGCATCAGGGGCCTTTCTCTCTCTCCTGCCCCCCAGTTCTCACCCGAGGGCGATTCCCCACCTCTCCTGGGTGACCTGGGGGTCCGCAGGTGCAGAGAAGGGCATCGGTGCCCCCCAGGGCCGAGCTGTCCGGCCTGGGGGAAACACCCCCTGCCCCCAGGTGGGCACAGGGCGGGGAGCCGCTGAAAGCCTGGGGCGCCTCAGACTCCTGCAGTGCCTCGGGCGCGTCTCAGCCCCCGGGCGACCTCCTGATGCACCGTGGCCTGTCCTGCAGAAGCTGACGGCTGTGCTCGTCCTGGCCACGCTGGTCTCTGCCTTTGGGTCGTCCTTCCAGTACGGATACAACGTGGCCTCCATCAACTCCCCTTCTGTGGTAGGTCACCGGGCGGGCGGGGCACGGACTCCGCAAGTGGCAGGCTTGGGGGCCCCTATGCCAAGCGGGGTCAGCGCGGGACCAGCGGGGGTCGCCCAGGGAAAGGAAGGAGCAGCACACAGGCCTGTCGGGTGCACAGGAAGTACCCCCTGCCCCCAGGGCTCTCTGCGCTGTGGGTAATCAAAGAAGCCTCGGGCGTGGTGGACACAGAGGAGGCCCGGGAGGACTGGGTGGTATCCGTGCGCGTCCTTGCACCCGTGGGCGAGTCCAGCATGCCTCGGTGGCTTCAGGCACCCTCTGAATGGCCCAGATGAGGCAGGACTCTGGGGAGGAGGACATGATGCCAGGTGTGCAGGGCACGAGCGCTGTGGCAGGGACGGTGCCCAGAGTTTGCCCATGGCTGTCTGGACCCTTCCGCCCCCACACGCAACGGCAAGCCCTCTCCACAGGCCCAGGCCACAGCAGCGACAGGACTGATTTCACAGACAGAGCGTCCCTGAGGCCACAAGTGGCCTGTCATCCTGCCCCGGTCACTGCCCCGTGTCCCTCAAGTTCTAAACAGAGGGTGTCCGAGATGGCGCCTCCCGTGCCCGCGTCCCTCGCATGAGGCCCGAACAGAAGGCCAAGGGCACCTCCCAGCACATCCACCCCCAGTCTCCGGGGACCTTCACACCAGAGCTTCAGCTGTGTTCACCTCTGCCGGCTCCGAGCGGCCTGCGCTTGGGCTCTGCCGCTTCCTCCCCTCCCCCAGGGTGGCCAGATGGGGGGGGCGTGCTCCCCAAATGGCCACCCTGCGGGCTGAAGCCCAGAACGGCCATGCGCATGCACCTTCTTCCCCCGCAGCTCCTTCTGTGTCCCGGGCCTCCGCCTCACTGCCTCCTTCTTGCCCTCAAGGCCTGTCTCATGGGGCTATTTCTCCTCACCTGCTTGGGCTGGGGCGGGGGTGGGGATGCAGGGGAGGGAGGAGACCACCTCCGTGGCCTTTGGCTTCAGCTTTGCCGGTCGCAGGAGGCCGCAGAGGTTGCTGGAGGAGGCGCAGCGGACAGAGCCCCTCCGCAGCTTCCGCCCTCTCCACAGCCGAGCCCAGAACGGACGCGTTGGAAACACCTTTTGCAAGAGCAGCCCCCACCCAGCCCCAGCGCCCCGCCCACGAGTCCATCCTTTGCCAAAGACATGTTTTTGAGGTGGCGCGTTTGGGGGCTCCCCTGTAGGGCCCTGGGCGGAGCCCGCCTCCAGGTGTCGGGAGCCAAGCCAGTGGGGGGCTGCCCACCAGGAGGGGCGCTGCTCCCCTTGCCGGTGGCGGCGTCTGAGGGCCGGGAGACCTGGCCCACCCCTAACCAGGGTGGAGATGGGCCCTGGAAGCTGGGGCCTCCCAGACGTCCTCACGGTGCCAAGAACGAAACCCTGTCCCTGCCCCTGCCGTCGTCCCCTCCATCAGGCTGACACCCGCGATACCCCCCACTTTGCTCCCGCCGAGCCGGTGACGTCACCCGCTCCCGTGCGTCTCCGCTGCAGGTCATGAAGGAGTTTTACAACGACACCTACTTCGACAGAACCAGCGACTACCTGAGCGAGTTCTCCCTGACGCTGCTCTGGTCCGTGTCGGTGTCCATGTTTCCCTTCGGAGGCCTCATCGGCTCCTTCCTGGTGGGGCCCCTGGTGAACTCGCTCGGCAGGTAAAGGGGGGGTGCCTCTGCGACTCCCCACACTCTCAGGCCCCGTTGGCGCTTCAAGCCTCAGGCTGCGGCTGAAATCCTGGCTGAAGACAGGACGGGGCCCACCGCGGCGGTTTCTGTTTGCTAACGTGGTTGTAAGAGTAGGTCTGGGGCCGGGCGTGGTGCCGCGCACCTGTAATCCCAGTGCTGGGAGGCAAGAGGCCAGGGATCACTTGAGTTCGTGGGTTCGAGACTACCCCGGGCAACATAGTGACACCTGGTTTCGAAAAAGCAGCCGGTCGTGGTGGCGGGC
>PVHY01026963.1:0-16743 GCA_004024945.1 Uropsilus gracilis
AAAAAAAAAAAAAAGGAAAAATCAAAAGCAGCAAAATGGGCGAACAAAGATTGCATATGACACTTTACCACCTCAAGGTGTTACAGACAAAGGAAGGAACTCTGGCCACATTGGCTGTCCATGAATACCCAGGAGAATAGATCAAAGGATACCAAAGGACGACCCTACTTAGTTTCCGCTTACAGGTGGGGAACACATCAGACAATGGTGTTCTCATCATCAAGTCTGAGAACTGACTTGGAAATTGGTCAGGGGCATGCAGATCATAAACCCCAAGACTCCTGCAGCTCCCACTCCTGGTTCCAGAGATTCCCACAGCATGTTTTCTACTTCATCTGCCTAAGTGAGGCTTCCTTACAAAAAGTAACTGCCAAAAACACAAGACCATTAGAATTTGGAGACATCTTTCCTACTGGTCACAGAATTAGTTTCCATAGCTAGTTTGTGAGACAGTTGGGCAAGAGTTAATCCTACTCTACCACAAAGCCTTGATTAAATTCCATTTTGCCAAAATGTGTGCCTTGCATGGGTCCCCTTTCCCTGTTCTTAAAGACACAGTCACTTGTGTTTGTGAATTTTCTCCTTTTTAAGCAGAGTTCATCTTCTCTTGGCGGCAGGGGAGGGACATGGAAGGACTGAGCTATAAAGGACAGGAATGAAGTCTGCGCTAATGGACATAAATCTGTAGTTTATGAGGTGCTGACTGCTCCAGACACAGGCCTGTATATCATACCGACCCTCGTAAAAACCCTGCAAGTCAAATATGTGATCCTTCTTTCACAGATATAAAATCTAACTTTTGACCTTGAACTGCATTCTCAGGGTTACACACCTAACCAGCAGTTGGGACATGAACTCAGGCATTTTTCTGCAAGGCTCTAGCACCAACCACCACCTGAGACTATTTCAGTGTTTTTCAATATCTTCACCAAATCTCTGAAATTCAATCTTCCAAAAAGTGTCTCCCACAATGCAGTTTTCTCCTTTACTTTTTTTATGATGAGCAATTTTGAATGTTGAAAAAAAAAATCTGTGGAGAATAATAACACAAGCTATTTCTACATGCCCACCCACAGCATGAACTATTTCTGACCATAAGCTTTTTTACTCCCAACCTTTTGTTTTTTAAAAAAAGTAAGCATTAATAATACAGCTAACACCTCTAAAACAACTTTTCCTAATCTCATTTCCTTCCTTTTATGCCCAGAGGCAATAATTATTCTGAAATTGGTTTGTCTTCATCCTATGTTTTCATACTTTTACAGCTTATGTAAAAGCATATTCTAGAAGATTGATAAACATGCTATTTTTCTGTAGTTTTTCAAACATTAAACAAATGTTAGCACATCAAAGATGTTCCTTTCATCCCAAAAATGAGTGAAACAAAAAGTGTCTAAAAGTGATTTGTATAATCGAGTCATTAATACACCACTTTTCTAGAGCACCATCTCATCTACCACAGTTTCTCCATCTTTTTCCTTCACTGGCTCCCTTAAATGCAAGTGGTTTGGGAGCATTATCACTTGTATAAACATTTCTGTAGCTGCTGCCCTGCCCTGATTTATCTGATGCTGAGAGACACAGTTTTCACTTGAAATGAAGTAAGCCTCTTCTGAGCTTTTCCACGCACTCATAGCCAGATGAGTATCAGCATTCAGCATGAGTGAATTATTGATGCTTTGGACGAGTCTACCTTGGGCTGATTGATTCCCATAAACCTGGAACTGCCAGCCAGGAAAACTTGTCAACTTAATATTGTATTCAATGCCTTAGAGTCACAAAGCTACAAGGGAACTCAGAGAACACTAGTCCAAACCAGGACTTCCATTCTTCCTGATTTTGCCCAACAAATCATCTTCCACCCTCTTGAACAGTCCAGTAATGGTGAACTCACAATCATCTTCGTGCTTAATCAAATCTCTCTCCTTGAAATTTACTCCTAGTTTTTTTTTTGCTTTGTTTTGTTTTGTTTTTTTCAGTTTCCCTCCCCTGGGTTGCCTAGAATTTGCATCCGAAACCCCAATTATCCACAATCCGTTCTGTACGTCTAGAAGATGCCCACCAGAGGGCACGCTAAGCATGGCTCAGCCTCTTGCCTCTGCAGGTATTGCTTCTGCTTCAGTATCTTCACCCAGCTCTACCTGTGACGAGTCAACCACACAAAGTGACTCTGACCAAAAGATACTGAAGTAAGTGTGATTTCAGATCATTTAATGTTTTAACTCACCTGAAAACAAATAGAAACCCAACACAAGAGTCAAATTACTGGGTTATATGGTAGCCTTATGCTTCATATTTTCAGGAATTGCCAAAGTACTTTTCAAAGATGCTACACCGTTTTATATTCCCATCAGCAACATAAGAGAATTATGTTTTTGCATGCTTATCAGCACTTGTTACTGTTTGTCTTTTTTATTATAGCTGTGCTGGTAGGTATGAAGTGGAATTTTGTGGTTTTGATTTGCATTTCCCTGTTGATCACAGATGTTGGGCGTCTTTTTATATCCTTGTTCATGTTTGCACATCTTCTTGGAAGAAATGTCTATTCAAATGCTTTGTCCATTTTTAATTGGGTTATTTGTCCTTTTATTATTGAGTTGTAAAAGTTCTTTATATATTCTCGATATAATCCCTGATCAGATATATAATCTGCCAATATTTTCTCCCAGTCTCTGAGTTCTTTTTGCTTTCCTGGTGGTATTCTTTGAAGTAAAATGCTTTTAATGTTGATAAAGTCCTAGCTGCCAGTCTTCTCTTAATTGCTTGTGCTTTTGGTGTCCTATCTAAGAAACCATCGTTTAATCCAACATTACAAAGATTTACACCTATGTTTGCTTATACAAGTTTCATAATTTGAGCTCTTACATTTAGCTTTATGATTCACTGTGAATTCAATTTTGTTTATTCTATGATACATCCTTTCTCGTTCACTTGGCTATCCAGTTGTCTATGTAAATTTGCTTCATAAATTAAACACATGCTATGACTTGTCTTTAGAGATTATCTGGCATCCAGATTTTCCTGTAGCTCCTACAGGCTGAACAAAAATAATGAATCTATTCAACTGAAATAGAAGAGAACAAATCTGCTTTTACCTAACATATTTTAAGGCTTTTAGAACAGAAACAAGAGTGCATTTGAACTGCTAGCAAGAGTGCATTTCAGCCACATTGGACCCTGCTAATAATTCTTTATTAACCCAGTGGAGATGGAGAACATCAGATAGTTTTTAGCACTTGTAAACCTAGGAACAGAATTGGTTCATTTGGAGGGAATGAATTGAGAAACCAGATAAGAAACAGCAGGCACCTTCCTCTCTGCTACCCCCCCACCCCAAATGACTGCTGTATAGAAAGCTATATACTATTTGCTTTCACCTTTAAAATGTTTCTCTCCCAAATTTTCAACTAAATACATTGGGAATTATGTCCATCTTTAAAATTCATCTCTGTGAAATCTTGTCATTTGCAACATGTTGGAACAGGAGGGGATGATGCAAAGTCTAAAAAAGAAGTCAGATAATACCATAAGATTTCATTCATATGTGGAATATAAAAAAAGAAAACAAACTAAAACAGATAAAACTAAACCCAAAGAAACCCTGGAAATACAACCGCAGAACTGAGGGTATTAGAGGAAAATGGAGCTGGGAAACGAACAGGAGACGGGACCCAGTGGGGACTTTGTGGAGACCACTAAACCATATACCATGCTGTAAGCCGATATTCTTTTATCACTGTCGCATCTCAGTCAATCAATATATAAGTAAATAAAATGTCTATCTAATTTCATGATGGACATAATGGGTGTTCAGATTATACGATTGCTTCTAAAGACCCTACCCACACCTCCAAATGCCTCTGCCCTCAAAATTCTAGTTACCTTGACTTCCCCAAATCTTCAACTCTGTCTTACCAACTCAGGGAGATAATCCACTTCTGTTGCGGTTTCCCTTCCTGCTGCTGCTGTGACTTGGAAACTTTCTCTAGTCAATAAGCTTGATTTCTCTGTGGGCTCACTTTTTCATGTCACTTTGCTCAGGCCCCTCTGTCAGGCACAGTCTATTGCGTAACATCTAAACATAGTCTTGTATATTTTTCTGGTATTTTAGTTGCAAATATAGACCTGATGATGACATTGTGACCAGTTATGGGATCCCATACTAAATTTTGATAGGCCATATTTTTCATGCTCATTTATTTCAAAATGTTTCCTAATTTTTCTTGACATTTCTCCTTTGACATAAAGGTTATTGAAAATGGATAGACAATGTCCACAACAGAAAACGTTGAAAACTCAGCTTCGGTTACGGATTTGTTTATTTCTCTTTTCAGCTTCTTAAGTTGTTGCTTTACATATTTTGAAGTTGTTATTTAGTACATGCAAATTTAAGTTATTCTTCTTACTGATTTGACTTCTTTATCAGAATATACTGCCTCAGTTTATTATTTATAACATTCCTTATTCCAAAATTTTTATCTGATATTACTATAGTTACTCCAAGTTTTTTTAACTTTTTATGGTATATATTTCCATCTACTTTACATCTGTATGTATTTGTATTTATAGCAGACTTCTTACATATAAAATATAGCTGAATCTGTTCTTTTATCAGTCAGAAAATTTCTGCCTTTCCATTGAAACGTTAACATAATTTTCATTTCCTGTAATTACTAGTATAGTGAATTTAAATTTACCATCTCATTATTTTCTATTTTCCTCTGTTTTTTTTTCTTTTCATTCCTTCTGCTTTCCCTGCATTATTTTGAGGTTGAATCATTTTATGATTCCATTTCTCTTTCACTCTGAAAGAGAAACAACTGTGTTGTTGTTATTTATATTCTATTCTTACTTGTTTCTCTAGAGTTTATATATTGTTAACACAGCTTATATTCAAACTTACATCTTTGTATAAAGTAAGAATCCTAAAACAGCATATTCTATTTCTTCTTTCCCATTCTTTATACAGCTGCTATCATATATTTTATTTTATATACATTGTATACTCAGAATTGCTTTGCTTCTATTTTTAACTTTAATTTCCTTTAATGTTACTTTTAGTCCTGATCTGTTTGCAATGAATCCTCTCAGCTTTTGTTTATCTGAAAGTCATTATTTGGTACTCATTTTTGAAAAACAGTTTTACTGTGTATAGAATTCTGTGTTTACAATTATTTTAATTCTCCCAACACTTTAAATATGATGTTGTTGTCATATATTGTTTCTTGTCATATCTGATTTCTAGCAAAAATCTGTTTGTTTTAAAAGTTCTCCATATAAAATTTCTTTTCTTGCCAGTTTCCAAGTTTATCTTTCATTTCAGTATTTAGACAATAATATTTGTAGGTATTCTTTTTTATATTCTTCCTGCTTGAAATGCTTAGTTTAGAAAAATCTATTAATCTAATTCAATTCTTTTCTCTACAGTATCCAGTCTGCTAACCCCATCAAAACAATTTTTCCATCTCTAATTATGTGGTGGGGGGAGGAGGCCATGGGAAGGGGGTTGCTGACATTTCCATTTGAAAAGTTTTAGTTTCCTACTTCTGTGGACATTCCTCATCAATTCTTGCCTACCATCCAGCTATTCTTCCAGGTTCTCTAATACATCATCAGTGATGATGAGGATTTGTCTGCTCTGCATCCCACTCATCTGTAACCCCCTGCATGACAGTAAGAAGTTCTCAGACATGATCCCTTGTCCCTGCCTGTTCCATAGTGGTAGCAAAACTCTCTTGTTTCCCTGGAAGATTTTTTTTTCTTTAAATCACAACTTTGGTAAATGATTATTGGGATACCTTTCTCTCCCTCGGATACCCCCTCCTTTCACTCAGATCCCTCTCTCTTTGCTATTTGTTAATCTATGTTAAGGCTCTTTATTTCCTGTGACAGTGTCCTTTCACTGGTTGAGGGGACTGTGTTCTTGGGACAAGACGAACTGTGCTGGTAGGTTTTCAGTCTTAACCTGGAGTTGGGCAGCCAGTCTATATTTATTTGTGGTGTGTCCATGTCTTCTCGTTGCAGGCTGTCTTCTCCACTCCCTTCTCTGTGTTGTTTTGCTGCTTCTGTACCTTATAGCTGTGGCATCTGGTTTAAGTGGGCCTTACCCCAAGCTAGTGTCAGTGAAGAAGTTTCTCTGTGGATACAGGCTTCTGTGAATGGCCGTTGTAGATCATCTCTTCTGCCTCAGTTGGCAGCTTTGCTGTGGGGCTGATGCCCCAACTCTGTGGTCTTCTTCTCCTCAGGTATGGGGAGGAGCGCTCTTAGATCCTCTCTTAGGAGCTCTTAGAACTCACTTGCTCTCCTAGATGGTGGATCAGAAATGAGATTTTGGCTCTTCCAGTGCCAGTGAGCGCATAGGTGTGAATTAGTGACATCTTGTCTCCATAGTTTTTTTTTCCAGACCCACATATACCGGTTCTCTCGATATCCCATTTCTTGTGTCCTGCTCAGGTGTGTGGGCTAGACATTTACCTGGTCCCTCACCCAGTCTGTGACTGTGTTTGTATTATTTGTACTCTTCTTCTTCTCCCTGAAGACTAGCTAGAGTGAGAGTGAAATGGAAGGGTGTCCTATACCTTTGCCCCCCCCCACCATGGACTGGTACCTCCTGTCTTAGGGGTAGGGCCCAAAAGGTGAGGCAGGCACAGTCCCAAGCCCCATTGGGGTGGGAGCTGGGCCAGTCCATGCTGCAGCCTTCCAGGCTGGTAGATGACTGCCTCATGCAGCCACCTACTGGTGAGTGGGGCTAAGACCCCACCCAGGAACCCCCCCCCCAGGTTCTCCAGCATAGGCATCCTACCCAGGGCTCCTTGCCACCCTTGCTCCCTGTGTTTTCCTGAAAGATTTTGACCCAGAAGAGATTTACTGTCATCCCAACAGCATTGTTCTAACATAAATACTACATAAACTCACTTATATGTGAACTCAAAACCAAAACAAACCAAAGTCATAGACAGACAACATATGGGTGGCTACCTGAGGCATGTGGGAGTAGGTGAAGCAGCTGAAGGTCAAAAGACACAAATTTTTCATTATAAAATAAATCAGTCCCAGAATGCACGGGACAGCTGGTCACTGCTGTTAATAATACAATACTGGAGTGCTTCTTTGATAGCAACCAGGAGACCAGATCTTAAAAGTTCTGATGACAAGAAAAAGATTTATAACTACACTTGGTGATGGAAGTTAGCCAAAGTTAGTGTGGTCATTACTTCTTAGGGTGCATAAATATCAAATCATTGCTTTATGTGCCTGAAATGAATACAATGTCATATGTCAATTAGCCAATATATCTCAATAGTAAAAAAAAAAAAAATTAAAAAATTAAAAGAATTTATCCAAATTTCCATTGCTTTCTTCTTTCGTACTCACAGCTGCCCTTCCCCCCACCCCCCACCCCACCCCCGACTCTGCTGACAGTGTGTGTATCAGTCTACCTTCTCGAATTCAGCACTTTCTGCTTTCCTACCTCATTTCCTTAAAGGATTCACAGGCAGTTATGATTTTGTAGGTTTTTATTTGATTGAGATTTTGGCTCTTCCAGTACCAGTGAGAGCATAGGTATGAATTAGTGACATCTTGTCTCCGTAGTTGTTTTTTCCAGACCCACATATACCAGTTCTCTCGATATTCCAGTGATGCACTCTCATGACTTTGCACATCCTAAGTGAAAGCAAAATACTGATTCTCCTTGCCTTTAAGGAATATGGCTCTGGTGGCATTGGATTACCCTCTTTGTGGGTGGCCATTATAAGAAGCTGTACAAAAGTAACCCTTGCATTTGTCTAAACATGTTTTCATTACCTGTGTCAGTAACAAAATTTATCATGAGTCTCAGTACCAATGATCACTGTATTACTGATCAAATGATTCCTTTTTCATTTTAACCTTACAGATGCTATAAATTGCATAAAGCAACTGATCATTACTTTGAAGATTTAGCCCCCAACTTATCGTCAAGTCCTTAGCCACGGTCCATGCATTTTTGAAATTTTATCTCTGATAAAATTTATTTTTTACTCCAATTTTCACTTACCTCCACATACTCCTCTATTTACATTTTATCCTGTTCTAAACCATCACAAAGGATTTATAAATTAGTATCTGATTTTAATGGATTAGTATCTGGAAAGCAATGTGCCCCAACAAGAGCATTAATTCATGAATTAACAAAATTTTATTGAACTTTTGATATTCACTTTCTATTCAATGCTTGGGAAAAACCTCATTTATGTAACAAAAGACTTTGTCTTTGGGGCCACTTGAGAAAAGACACACAAAGAACCTGGAAAGAAAAAGTGCTGACCCCAATGGTGGCATAATCTGCTGGATGCTTTCTCCCCTCACAGAACTTGGATAGTACCACACTCTTCTCAATATAGCCCCTCACCTCATTCTCACAAGTGTCACTGATGCAGACTTAAAATCTTCTTTATGAGGTGAATGCAAAGAAATACAATCAAATTATTTATTGTGAGGCATAGCCATATGGCTTGTGTTTAAAGAAATGCAGCCTTTCCCCCTTGTGAAAAAAGGGCCTTAGGAAGAGTTCATTTTCTCTCTCAGAGGCACTGCTTCTCTTAGGAGGAGATGAAAAGAGTTGGGCTCAAGCAACTTAGACAGAAGGAGACAGGATGGAGCCCATTCAGTCAGGGAGAGGCCCTCTTTCCTAAGAGTTGCCATAAGCAACCCTCTCTCACTCCCACATAACTCCTGACCTTGTTCCACTTTCTCTGTTCCCCACCTCTTCCCAGCCTGGCTGGCTGCCACTTGGGAAGGGATACTGGATATGCTATACCTAGATTGTGACTACGTGGAGCAAGTTAAACCCTGAACCCCAAAAAGGTTGAGACAAATGTAACTAATGAGCTTAGTACATACTTCAGCCTCTCCCAAGGGTATCTTCTCCATCTGAACCCCAAGTTATGGTGCATGAGAAGAAATGAGATAAAGCACAAGTCACAGGAACCTTTTAGGATCACAGTTCAGTGGGTTTTGGGAGAGAATGAAGAAATATCTTGAAAATCAAATCCACTTGATGACTATTAAATCATCTAAACACCCATATGAGCATCTGGCTACAAGCCTCTTTCTTTTATCATGCAGTAGTACAGATGCTATAAAACAATCATCAGGCTTCTTGAGGCGGTTTTGCCTTATATCTATAGTTATGCTTATTTGCCTTGCCAGGCCTCAGCCCCCAGCCTACTGAGAATGAAAAGGCCAGCAGGGAAATAAGTCTTTGTGAGGCCATCCTTGTCTGTGTCAAGAGCATGGTCCCTGCTCCTCAGTGAGATTGCCATCAGGTTACCACTGTCAAGACAGCTATTGCCAGACTACAGGCCAGTAAAAGCATAGGTTTATTTACCGTTCCTGAAAGGATTTGGGCACCTAAATTACTATTTAATTACAAATTTCCCATTAGAGATATTTTTTCCTTTTTGTGTACTCAATCTGTTCTTCATGAAGGTGAATGCTGGGGAGAATGAGGATTTGTAATTTGAAGCTTTTTCTACACTGAACACAAACACAGTCACTGCTATGCTACAGGGGAGAAATCCTTTTTTGTCAAACAGATTCATGACAAGTGCATCAGTCAGTCATCCCAGGAGTGAGAGAAACATGTACTCCTGAGTAGGGTAGATATCTGGACTATGGCATGTGAAGTCAGGTTATTTTTCTCTAACTGGCACTTCCCAAAAGGCAGTAATTGTGTCTAATGAAGCTATACCTCCCTCACCCCCACCCTATGTTCATCGTATTGTAAATAACAAATGATTGTTGGATGAGTATGTTCAGTATAAAGTCATACTCAACTGTGTAGGCTTTTCTGGATCTCTCTTATAAAAGTCTACTGTTCCTTCAAGGGACAAGAAAAGGCTGCTATCGGATCAGTTTTGTGACCTTGGGTGGCATCTCCACGCTGTCTCAGTGTCTCCTTTAACAAAAAAAGATGGGATTTATGTGTGCTTACATCTTACACCAATGTCTTATGTGTGCTCTGATGGCTTCTACAGGTCCCCAAAACCATTCCCTCTGTGAAAGTTTCAACAGGAGCAATCACAGGGCATCTTTTTATATGTCATTATCTTATTATTTTAAAGAAAACTACTCCACAGAAACCTAGATAAACCATATTTCTATTGCATTCTTCTTTTTTTTTTGAGAAGTGGGGGATATATTTAGGACTGAGCACATATTCAGACCATGACCATGCTCTAGCTGTGAAATATTCTAGCCTCACCCAGAGAAAATGGGGGCACTGATAATACCTTGGTTATCAGGGAAGGATTAAAGATTACAGAAAGTTCATTCTATACTTAAATCAAGAAAGCTCATGATTATATTTTCTTCAAAGAACAATGGGACCTTTTCTTAATTTCCAAATATGTGAGTTGCTTTACTAAATCTGGATTGGCACAAGTAAATTCTAGAAAGCACTCCCCCTAGTGGTTAAAAAAAAAATGCAATTGCTGGCTAACCTTTTGTCCTGAGACTGAATACTGAGCAAATAGTATCTGCTGTTAATTACATTTAAGAACTAGCCCAGATGTTTTATATGGTAATAAGATAAATGATTGAAGAAAGGCAGTTTCCAGTGTCATGGAGAGAATTGGAAATCTTAGTTCACAGAAGCCCCAGCTACACCTTACACTTTCTCAGAGTGTGCCCCCTGCCACCCCACACTGAACACTCCATACCCTACTCCCCACCCCCATGAGTATTTCTGAACATGAAGTGTAGAGTCTGACCTTAGCACATTTTTCTGCACCTTTATTGCACCTGCTTGGAGTTCCGAGCTCCGGTAAAGCTCTTTAATCATGCTTTTTTTTTAATTTTCAGCTCCGAGCCCTTAATTTCATGTTGGCAAAAAGAGAAGAAAAACAACATTATAAAGGGGGGCCAGGAAGTTTACACAGTTCAATAACCTGTAAAAATCTGCAAGATTCCAGGGATCTTTAATTCAAACAAAATCATTTAACATTCATTTTTCAAGAGGCATTTAATGAGCAGCCAAAGCACTTGTTTATATGGACATGTTTTTTCCAGTAATTTACATCATACTCAGATCTTTCAAGGTGAAAGAAGAACCTTCTTAATACCATCCTGAGGTGTGCAGGGGAGAAATTCAGAAGAGAGGAAAGGCTGGGAGCTCTGTCATTGTTGGATATGTCATGGAGACAAGCAGCACATGATATCAGTCACTAGTTTCCCTTATTTGACACATACACACTATACAGATATTTCCAGCAGTTTCCAAGAACATGAGAGTTTACAGTGTTCATTGCAAACTCTTCTTTATTCTTTCGGTAGTCATCCAGATCATGTTTTTGTTTTCTTTGTGGCCATTAAAACCTGATTTTCAATGAAATGCACACCGTACTTTCTGGGTTAGGTTATACTCCCTCCAGGAAGGGTTGTAAAACTTCAGGTAAACAGAGTCACGAAGCTTATGAAAATATGAAAAGAGGTCTCCTCTATGAAAGGTTTGCCTAACCTTTCCACATCAACTAAGGGGAGAAAATCAGGACTGGGCATCATTTGGAAGTAGGTTTTCCCTAGAACTTTGCAGTTGCAGAATTTAAATCTCTGTTCATTTTGTTATATGTAAATGTAGTCCTTTAATACATCCTAAGGGCATGGCTCTGAACTTTCTCTACTATAGAGCCACCTGACACTGCCTCAGAGGCAGTATGAAGACATAGATACCTGGCTCACCCAAAGATAAAATTATGTAGAGAAGTTTTGCACTTTGTAGGAGGAATAGCTAAGAAACAAGTATCTCTACCTGGTAAAGGGCTTGGGGAAGTTTCAACAAGAGATCAAGGCAGAGACTCCAGGGAAGTGGGCACAAGAGCAAGAGGCCACCACCCCACATTCTGAAGCCAGCACTGGGACACTGGGAGACCTATAGTGATACACAGACACTCCCAGAGCAGGACATTATGCATCATGGGCTCAGCAGTTTGATAACTTGCAACAGGATTATGAGAGCTTTGTTCCATTTTGACTTGGTTTCTTTTAAAAGATGAGTGGAATGAAAGCTT
Source organism: Uropsilus gracilis (assembly GCA_004024945.1). NCBI lineage: Eukaryota > Metazoa > Chordata > Mammalia > Eulipotyphla > Talpidae > Uropsilus > Uropsilus gracilis. The sequence continues at coordinate 12,051 of PVHY01026963.1, forward strand.
TCCGAGACTTAGGGTAGTTCTCAAACTTCTTGAGGTAAAACCTGAATGACAGAAAAAGAAAGAAATAATTATACATCGAATGAAACAGTGGTCAGTGGTTGAGGTGTGTGGCGTCTGAAAAATTTGTTACAAAGCTTTGGTTCTTCAGGGCCTGGCACTTCTGGACAGCCATTTTTCCATCCTTCTTTCTCCTGCACCCTACCTCCTGTAAATATTGAAACATTATGTGTTGAAAAATAAAAAGTTATGGCTAGAGGACAGTGGTGATGGCTGTATGCTCTTATGACTATACTCAAGAGCAATGAATTGAACAAGTGGAATGGTAAATTCTATGTACAGTTTACCATGATAAAAATACAAAACTTAGATAGGCAAAAGTAAGTACTGGATAGATTGAGGTGAGAATATAGGGATCAAGAGATGCCAAAAACCATGCACAGAGGCTAACCCTGGAGAACTGGCAGTGTTCCCAGGAAACAGCCCTTCATGAGGCCTGGGGATGCCCAGAAAGTACTATTTGTACTATCAACTAAATTTTACACCCCCCCCAAAAAAAATAGATGGGGGATCCCCAAGTCACCACAGAGCCTTGGGTTGACTTCTGCTCATAGTGAAAAAATGGAAACTGCTACTGTCATGCAGCTACTATCATCCAGCTAAACTCCAATTTCAGTACAAGTTCTAGGATTCAGAACTTACCAGTCCAGATAATCCTATCAATTTATCTTATAAAAGTAAATATCCTAGTCTTCTAAATCTGCCTCTTTGGGGATAGAAGTCTATTTGGAGGACAAAACCTATGCTTGTACCTTTGTTGAAAAGTTTACCTGTGGTGGTGAAAAGCTCGCAGTCCAAGGTAACAAAGTGTGAAGAATGCAAAGGCAAATGCTGAGAGGGACCAGGAGGCCACAGCAAAGCCAAACCATTCCACAGTCTCACCAAGGAAATTGGCCCCAGAGATGTACTTAAACAAACCTCCTGTGTGCAGAAGAATTAAAGACTCAATCAGCAGAACTGGATCACTGGGACAGTAAAGCCACTCTACTCTCTTCTGAAATACAAGCAGGGCAGCTAGAATGAGTGTGGGACTGGAGACCTCTCCAACATGGCTACTCAGTGGAACTGTCTTAGAGGGAAAGGGGAGAGAAAGCAAGAGCAGCCTTTCCCCTCAAAACTTCCTTGAATCATCAGGAGTGACCCAACTGCTATTAGGCTCCTCAGTTCCACCCCTCAGTCTCTAACAAGTGCTAGGCTACTAGCTTTAGACAGGACACAGATGAGGACAGACAGGAGATACAAATATGCTTCACTCTATTTAGTAATGCTTCTGTGTCACCGCCCACCTTCCTCTCTTTCCAGACATACCCTCATGCTGATCAGCATGTGTCACAGCCACGGTGACGCACAAAGTCCACACAAAGTGGATTACACACTACATAGAGATAATGAAACCCTAAACTGCTGTGCGCATTCATGTGACTCTCCTTGGGCATCTTCCCTCCCAGCTCTCCCCAGCAGTCTGCTCCATCCAGTTTAAATCAGGAAGCTGGTGGGGTCAGCTTTTGATGACTTTTCAAGGCTGGTTTCTCTATCCAGATATATTTCTGACATCAGAAACCCACAGTAAGTTGGGCAAGTTTCACCCAGGATGATTTTTTTTCTTTCCAGAGTTATATAGAGAATATTTGGTTTTCAGTTTTCTATTGATGTATTCTTTTAATTTTTGTTTTTCTATAGTCTGTTATTCTTCTTTGCTCTTGAATGATAGTCTAGTCAGATAAAATATTCAAGCTTGGAAATGACTTTCTTTGGGGACTTAAATATTTCTTGTTATTCCTTTGTTGCCTCAAAGGTTTCCCAATGTGATATCTGTGACTAGTCTAGAAGTGTTTTCTTGATGTAACTCTTTCTCTGGGTGCCTGAGATGTCTTTACCTTGCCACTAGTTTTTAGCAGTCTTCTTACAATATGTCTGGGGGGTGTGTCATCTTGCTAGATGCATCCTTAATTTTTAATTAAATGAAATGGCTTTTTACAGCTTTAAAAACACAGAAGTGGCAGGAAAGACAAGTGACTACTCACTCGTTACTACTCACTCATCCCAGCCAACAGAAAAGGATGGATTCATTGGTCATGCTTGATTCACCTTTCATTGCTTAACCCAGGCACAATTAACACTCTATATACATATGACAGTTCATTTTTTGTGTCAACTTGGCTGTTACCAGGTATCTGCTTATCAGAAATCACTATTTCTGAGATGGTATTTCTCAATGAGAATAATATTCAAATTAACAGGATGAGTAAAGCATATTGTCCTCCACAGTAAGGCTGGGACCACCCTTCCACTGAAACCTGCACAGAACAAAAGGTAAAGTAAGGGAGAATTCACTCCCTCACTACCCATGAACAGCAACCTCGATCTTCTCCTGTATTCACATCCGAATTTAGCTCACAGCCCTCCTAATTCTCTGACCTCTGGACTCAGACTGGGAATTATACTATCTACTCTCCTGGGCCTTTAGCTTATAGATGACAAATCAGAGGGCTCTCATATTCTACAGTCATGAAAGGTAGTTTCTTATGATACATCTCTTTATATATCTATCTCTGTCTATATATCTATTATCTATCTCTGTCTACATATCTATAGCCTACTGGTTCTGTTCCTCTGGAGAACTCTGACACAGTACATGGTAATCTCACCTGTGACAATTCCAGGGCAGCCTATTTCTACTCTAGCCCAGACTTCACACTAATGCCACCTTCAGGATCTTGTGATCTTGTGTTGCCCTCTGGGTTCTTATACCTCTCGAACTTCCAGGTTCAGATCAGAAATGCAAACTTTTTGTAGAAGGGACAGAATACAGAAAGTCAGAGGCAAACTGGAATATATTGTGTCCTTGGTGCCCTCACTGTCCCTCTCCCATTCATTAATCACAGCATGAGCCCAAGGACTGGCTTCCAAGAGTGAGAATCTGTAAGGGAGGGAAACATTACCTCGTGGAATTTTATAGGTGACTTCTCCAGGCTTCCTGAGCTGAAATAATATGTAGTCACTATGAATGTTGATTCCCATTCCCAAAACAAATAAGAAGATACCTTGGCAAGGAAGAGAGAAGGGGGAAAAAATTAAAATATGTCCTAATTTTGCTTAAAAGCTTTTTTTTCTAAAACCATTGGGAAAGCTATCTCAATTTTAATTTTAAGAATAGTACTAAGCTAGGGCAAAGAACAGTTGAAACAATTAATTAGTCACAGTCTCATATTTAGATGAATGGGTTGTGCTTTTTTTAGAACAAAAGATTGAGAGTACATAGTCATCTGAAGGCAGGTGGGCGAGGAGAGAGGAAGGTAGCATCTTTGTCCAAGAGTTAAGTAAATAAATATGTGAATGAATAAATAACAAGCTTTTTGTTCATTTACAATTAATCATGTGGTTGGCAAACTCAACAGCCAATTCCAACCCCCCTTTTTTTTAATGTTGGAATTGTTTTTTTTTTTAATTTTTTCAACATAAAAGTTCAAAGTTTTATTAGCTTTAAAAAAAACTTGAGTTCAGTTACAGACAACTATTAAGTTATGCCAGAGTTTTTTGTGGACACTTCTATTTTTTCCTCGCTTTTTTTTTTTTTTTGTGGGACAATAACAAGTTACAGATAAGCATACATATTATAATACCATAATTACAAAATTATAAACCATGCAAAATAATATATTCTGTACTCATATGTATGCTTTAAAAGTTTCAAAATACCACAGGAATGATAAACATCAAGTCCAGTGTACTGATTATTATTTCTGGGAATGTATAATGGGGAATAGGATAGAAGAGATGTCCACAGAGAATGTCAACTATCGCTGTAATGACTGATTTTTTAATTTAATTTTTTATTTTGTATATATATTTATATATATATTACATTATTGTGTACCCTGGGGTTTTCCCACTTCCCTAACACCTGTTAACCATCCTACTCTTGTGCCCTTCGCCTCCCCCACCTCATTCCCCCTCCTCCTCTCTCGCTCCATCGTTCAGCCCCTTGGTTGTTTCTAATTTTTCTTATTTGTTTTTCCCTATATCCTTCATATAATGAGACCATACTGTATTTCTCTTTTTCTTTTTGGCTTATTTCTGCTACTATGAGTCCTTCCAGCTCCATCCATGTTGCTGCAAATGACATACATTTGTCCTCCTTGATTGATGCGTAGTTTTCTATCATGTACATGTACCACATTTTTTTCAGCCATTCATCAGTTTTGGGGCATTTGGGTTGTTTCCATATCTTGGCAATTATAAACAGAGCTGCAATAAACATGCATGTACAGGTGTTCTTTTTAATTAGTGTTTTCATGTCCTCTGGGTAGATTCCCAATAGTTCAAATGGCAATTCCACATTCAATTGTTTGAGGGTCCTCCACACAGTCTTCCATAGTGGCTGGACCAGTTTGCACTCCCACCAGCAGTGTAAGAGAGTTCTTTTTTAGAGAAGCACAGGATGGTCTCACTTATATGATGGATATAGGGAAAAACAAACAAACAAATAAGAAAAAATGAAAACAACCAATGGGACTGAACCATGGAGCGAGAGACGAGGAGGGGGAAGAAGATGGGGGAGGTGAAGAGCACAAAAGATCAGGATAGTTAACAAATGTTAGTGAAGTGGGAAAGGCCCAGGGTAGAAAAAAATGTG
>PVHY01026964.1:0-16683 GCA_004024945.1 Uropsilus gracilis
TTCCTCCCCCTTCCTTCCCCTTCCTTCCCCTTCCTCTCCCTTCCTTCCCCTCCCTCTCCCTCTCTCCTTCTCTCTCTCCCTCTCTCCCCCTCTCTCCCTTTCTCTCGCCCTCTTTATCTCTCTTTCTCTCTCTCATACACACACACACACACACAGAGTCAGGTGGCTACTTTAGCTCCATCTGACACATAAGGAAGCTGAGGTCCTGAGGGTTTGGAGACTTGTGTCCTGGATGCACAAGCTTCCAAGTGACAGAGCCGTCATGGGACCCCTGACCCCTCTGGCCCCGGAGCCCTTCTCCTAACCTCCGCGTGCTCAGCTGAGCATTCAGAGCGGATGTCAGCGTCCTCAGAGCATCTGGGGAATGTGGGGTGAAGAACGCAACAGCTCCAGGCAGCCATGAAGTCCACCGAGCAGAGCTGGGCTTCCTGCTGGGCCACGTGAACACCTGCTCTTCGCCGGGAGCCTTCTGCTGCTGGGAAACACTTTGCTGAGCACCCGCGTGCTGTGCTGGGCCGGTGCTAGACCTGGGGGCACCGAGGGAGCAGCCTTCCAGCCGGGGCGGGGGATGCTGTAACAGTTACCTGATGAGGTCTCTCGGTGGAAGGGATACTTGAAGGATGGGCCTTAGCCTGGCAGAGGGGACCACGTTCAGAGGCCAGCGGCAGTGAACTTCTCTGGGTGTTGAGAGAACAGTGGTAGTCAGGTAGGCCTGGTGCTGCTGGGGAGAGGTGGAACGTGAGCCTGGGAAGGTGGACAGAGCACGAGGCGAGGGTGAGGTGCGGGCTCAGCCAGCCTGCTACAAGGTGAGGTCCTGACTCTGGGCTGGGCCACAGCGTGACCGGATTTGCATATTGGAAATCTGACAGGTGTCCGTGGGCAGCTAGACTGCAGTGGATAAGACTGGGGCAGGAAGACCTTCTCGAGTGGCCGGGTAGTTCTAGGAGTGGTGGGCGCAGTGGGGTTGACTGAAGAACTAGTGAAGAGGAAGGTTAAAGTGGATGTGGCAGGTGTTTGCGTGGCCGCGTGGGAGCGTGAGCCTTGGAGTTCAGACTCGGGAAGGGCACTGAGTGGTTGGTCATACGTTAATCAGGAGGGCCTTGGCACGAGACAGCACAGGTCCAAGCCGGCCAGGCCGCAGAGCCTGAGATGAATGTTGTGAGGGCTGCAGGGGGCACGAGTACATCGGAAGGGGAAGAGGGCGCTTCAGAAGGCGTTCTGAGTCGCGTGTCAGGCAGGCCTTGGAAACGGTGTAGAAACTCCCCTTCATTCACTTCTTTTTCTTGAGTTGATTTGTGGAGGCAGATGGTGAGGGTGGAGGGGGGGGAGATTCTAGGTGGCCGTATCCTGGTTTGCCTCTGGGGTGGTGAAGTCTTGGAAGATCTGGAAAATCAGAATCAGGAGCCTATTGCAAAAGCCATTGGACCTAATCCTGAGGAGACCGGCACGCCAGCCATCGCTGGTCTGAGCGCTGCTTTGCGGTAGTTCATTTCACAGCTGTCCAGTGAGGAGGCCTGCGAAGCCATGGGCGAGGGAGGAGCTTATTGGTTATCTGTGCAGAAACCCAATTCAGCCGGGGTGGTGGTGCGCCTAAGAGGCAAGAGGCTTGGGATCGCTTGAGTTCGCAGGTTCAAGACTACCCCGGGCAACACAGCAAGACCTGGTCTCTAAAAAGCAGCCAGGAGCGGGTGTCATGTGCCTGTAATCCCAGCTACCTGGGAGGCTGAGGCTGGGGATTGCTTGAGTCTGTGGTACCCAGGGCAACATAGCAAGACCTAGTCTCCAAGAGAAAAAAAAAAGAGAAACCTAATTCATCCGGGCACGGTGGCTCGTGCCTGTAAGCGTCAGCCTGTGAAGCAGCTGGAGCCAGGGATTGCGGTTCGAGTCCCACCTGGGGCCTGTAGCGAGACCTAGTTCCAAAAAAATAGCTGGGTGTGGTGGTGCACGCCTGTCATCCCAGCTACCTGGGAAGCTGAGGCTGGGGATGGCTTGAGTCTATGGTACCCCGGGCAACGAGAGCCTGCGGTTCCACGGGCAAAATAGCGAGACCTAGTCCCCCCCCAAAAAAAAAGAGAAACCCAATTCAGACTAGCTCTGGCCACAACCACATAGACACACAAGGTCACGTCACCGAGCCAAGGAAAGGCAGATGTGCACCTGCAGGCCTCGTCCGAGGATCCCACTTCTGCTCTTGCTCCCACCGCCGCCATTTCGTAGCCCCAGTCATCTGCTGGCCTCATTTTCTCCTGCCATCGCTGGGTTTTCACCGCGCAGAGGTGGTGTGAGCTCAGGCCGCCTGGGAGGCATCCTTACAGCTCTGCAACGTGAGAGAACAACTCTTCCCCCTGGGAGAAAAGCCCTGTGGAAGAATTCTAGTCGCCTGCCGTGGTCACCGGGCCCTTCCTCTTCCGCGGAGCAATGTCTGCCGTGAGTGGTCACACAAGTAACGCAGGAGGGTCTTTCGAAGTGGCGGCTCCCGGAGCTTGTTTTACTTAGGATTCCCTTTGGGGGTGAGCAGGGTTGCTCAAGGGTCTGGCTTGAGGCGTCAAACGCAACAGGAAGTTTGAAGATCACAACTGCAGTCTGGCCAGTGGACTTGGCGATGGGCAAGGCAGAGCGCACCTCTGAGAGCCGTCTCAGCGGGCACGGGAGGGCAGAGACAGACCTGGAGGCAGGCCGCACTTGCCCTGTTCCTGACCTTGTTTCAGGGGGATGGATGGAAGGTCACCTTTCTCCAGAGGGGGGGTTAGCTCCCTAGGTGAGGGAAGAGACAAAGAAATGCCCCTAGAAAGTGCCAGGGCCATTCTAGCCTGGAAGGAGGTCAGCCAGGAAGGGAGGGGGGAGGATCCCTTAAACACCTTTCATCCTCTCAGGATGATCGTCCAGTTCTTTTTTTCTTTTCCTTTTTTTTCTTTTCCTTTTGAGACTAGGTCTCGCTATGTTGCCCGGGGTAGTCCCGAACCCACAGACTCAAGCGAGCCTCAGCCTCCCAGGTAGCTGGGATTACAGGCTCCCGCCACCACACCTGGCTGCTTTTTCAAGACCAGGTCTTGCTATGTTGCCCAGGGTAGTCTCGAACCCGAGAACTCAGGCGATCCCAGGCCTCTTGCCTGCCAGCGCTTGGATTATAGGCGCGCGCCACCACACCCAGGTTGCTCGTTCTTTTTTTATCATCAGCCCTTCCTGTGATTAATTGTAATGCGCTACCAGGAACTGGGCTTCTTTAAAAATATGATTCCGACTTCAGCGCCTTCACGGGCCGCGGTTGCTTTTTGATCTTCGGAGGGAGCTTCCTCTATACTCGGAAGGAGCGTGTCATCAAGACAAACAGACATACAGACAAACAGACGTTAGGCAGATTTGTATTTAGGCACTTTTTTAAAACAGTAACCTCCCGAAGGCTGGAAAGACCTCGCTGGCTCCTGAGCACAGGCTGGGAAGCAAGCATTTGGTGACCGCGGGGAAATCCTCCAGCTCTCCCGGAGAAACGCCTGCTCCCTCCCGAGGAGGACAGAGGTCCGGCTAGGCTAGCATGTCCTCAGCCCCGCTGGCTTTCTCTCAGTTCTGGGGACTGGCTGTCTGTTATCGCCTGGGACTGTTATCTCCTCTCCCGTCTCCAGGTGGGAAGGCAGGGGCTGCGTCCTCTGCAGACAAGCAGGGCTCTTCCTCCTCCTCGGTCTGGGCTTGAGCTTCATGATCAGCCACTCCCAGGGCCGCCTCCTGACCGGCCACACCCTGAAGATTCTCGGGGACAGGGAGCCGCGTGGCTGTACACCCATGGCAGCCAGGCTTGCAGTGAGCAGTGACCGGAGGAAGCGGGTGTTTGGGCTGCCATCGGCCTGACGCTCACACGTTCTTACCTGACTTCCAGTACAAACCACATCAGTTCCTTTGATTTGTTGGCAAACCTGAGGAGCACCGACAGTTGGGAGACAGGCAAGGCCGCGTGGGCCTGGGGAGAGGGGCTTCGGTTTTGTTTCCGGTTTTCCTTTTTTTTGAGACCAGGTCTCGCTGTTTTTGCCCGTGCAACCGCAGGCTCATGTTGCCCGGGTACCACAGACTCAAGCCATCCCCAGCCTCAGCTTCCCAGGTAGCTGGGATGACAGGCGCATGCCACCACGTCCCGCTATATTTTTTTGGAACTCGGTCTCGCTACGTTGCCCCAAGTGGATCTCCAGCCACGATCCCTGGTTCTGGCCCCAGGAGGGAGGGACCCAGGAGCGCTTGGGGCTGTGACTTGGGAAGGTCACCAGGGTAATGTCAAATGGAACAATGTCAGAACAACGAGTAGACTTAGGAGAGAAAGCTCCAGCCGACTTGGGGGGAGGGCAGGAGCCGGAGACTGCCCGGGAATGCCTTCTGGACTTGGAGAGGTTTCTTTTTTCTGAGACCAGGTCTTGCTTTGTTGCCCAGGGTAGTCCCAAACCTGTGGAATCAAGAGATCCCCAGCCTCAGCCTCCCAGGTAGCTGGGGTTACAGGCGCCTGCCACCATGCCCAGCTGCTTTTTTTAGACCAGGTTTTACTAAGTTGCCCAGGGTAGTCTCAAACCCACGAACTCAAGCGATCCCAGGCCTCTTGCCTCCCAGCGCTTGGATTACAGGTGCGCACCACCATGCCCAGCTCTGGACTTGGAGAGTTTTGAGCCCATCTCGTATCTCCAAGACAGAAAGACAGAATGCCCAGATGCCCACAGCGGTCCCACGCACGCAGCACTGTGCAGGGCACTCGGGGCCTGGGGTCTGACGAATGTCGGGAGTGTAAGAAGGCGCGCGTGCTGACTCCAAGGGGGTCAGAAGAGGAGCCAGTCCTGCTAACCAAGAGGCAACAGGTTGGGGGGGGGCTGCTGGAGTGTCCAGGTGGTTGGGAGCCTGACCTGGTAGCTGGAGAGAAGGCGCCCGTTGGAGGTGTGACAGGAGGAGCGCAGAGGCGCTCGCTACTCAAGGACACGGAGCGGTGAGACCGTCCGAGCGGAAGAGGAACGGGGTCCCCTCCGATCCAGGGGGCGAGTGGTCAAGGCTGTGTCCCTGCTCTGTGTGTCGAAGGAGGGGCCGTGTGCGGTGGCGGAACAGCCTGGCCCTGTTCTGGGGATGGAGGGCAGTGCCTCCCTGCCGAGCTCAGCGGGGCCCTGGAGGAACGAACGGCTGCTTTTAGCAGCCACTCCTCCTCAAGGAGGTGAGGCCATTACTGAGATGGCGTCCCTTGGGCTCTTTGTCTTCCACGCTTTCAAATTTCAGAGTCTCAAGGGCCAGCAATCCGTATTTGGTGCTCAGCTCGTCCCCAAGCGCAGGCCGCACCACCAGGACGCACTATGAATAGGGATGGAGAACAGTGCTGTTCTCATCAGCACGGCTACCAGGCCAAAGTTGGGGCCGCCCTGCCCTAAATTCACCTGGGCCAACGTTCATTTCCCAGGCCCCCATTTTGGCCTTGGAAGCAAGGACGGCTGTCCTCTCCTTGCTGCCTGCGGTGATGACATTCCCAGCGAGGTCGCTGCTGAGACCTCTGTTGCTTGCTGTAGCTATTGCTTTGTGTTCTCTAAAGAGCAGCGGCCCTTCCCCTCGCAGCGCTGCCTGGCTCCGGGCCTGGTCTTGGGACACCGTCTCGACTCGACAGCAGAGTAACTTAGAGAAGCAACCCTTTCTGAAAGCCTCCCCAGGTGGACTTGGGCTTTCAGAGTAGAGGAAGCTGCTTCTCGGCCTCCGTGAAGTCTAGAAGGAAAGCTGAGCACAGCTAGACCTGGAATTCAGCTACATCAGTCCAGAACGTTGGGATAGACTACAGAGATCATTGGGAATGGTAGATTTCCCTCTCTCCTGGGTGGCCTCAAGGTGAAACTCATGTCTGTTTCGCAGGCATTTACTTTCTTATTTGAGACTAAGATTTGTTCAAATGTGAGAGCAGCTGGCAAAGGAAGGAGGGAGAGAGGGAGGGAGGGAAGGAAGGAAGGAAGGAAGGAAGGAAGGAAGGAAGGAAGGAAGGAAGGAAGGAAGGAAGGAAGGAAGGGATCCTCCCTTCCCCCTCCCCTCCCCTATATCAAGGGGAAGAGAGCAACTCAATACATGAGAGAGAGAAGACACCAAGATGAAATTTGTGTAAACAAATCTTTCTAAATAACCCTTTTCTACCACTCATTCTCCCATGTATTTACCTTTCCATGATTTACCCTCAAAATGCCCAAAACCCCTTTACTTTTGACTGTTCACTTCACAGTTCATCACTCTTTGTCAAAAGGTATTGAAGCCCCACAGTCATCTGCTTCTTTGAGTTTTCTTTCTTTGTGGAACTCCTGTGCACATACAGTTAAAAAAAATTGTATGTTTTTTCTCCTGCTAATCTGGCCTTTGTCAGTTTAATTTGCAGGCCCCAGGGACAGAAAACAGGAGGGTGGTAGAAAAGTAGACACGTTCCCCGACAGCTATAAGAACATTTTAGATGACTTAAAATTCTGATTTGTCCCCACTTTCTGCAAAGAAACCTTTTCTTTCCTTTCCTTTTTTTTCCTGTTCTGTCGCACAAGCAAATACCTACCTAAATAGTTGTTGTGCTCAGTCCAGACACTATGCTAAATGCTTCTTAGACGTTTCCTCACTAAATCCAGTGGCCCTACGAGGAAGGTATACTATGGTATACTATAGCTATCGGTAGTTGTTGAATTAATCCATTAATTAAACTCCATTTTACAGTTGTAGCAACTGAGAACCCTCAAAGGGGATATTTCTTCTCCAAGGTCAAGTGCTGAGTTAGTGGTGGGCTAGACACTAGGGCTAAATATTGGTGACACGCACAGAACTTCTCTCTGCATATAGGTATGAATTGATTTATGTTTACAGTCTATACTTTGTGTGGCTTTTATGAGGATTTTCTTTTTATTGGTTATCATCTACCTCACCAGAACGCAAGGGTTTTCAGCACTCAGCTGGGGGAGTTTGACACTCACGGCTAATCTGCCTTTTAAAGGTATATATAATGGCAATCAGTCGCCCTGAATGGCACGACCTACATGTTGACAGACACCAAGCACTAGGGAGGGAATGTAAGCCCACTCATGAGCTAAGGTCTAGGGAGAGAAGTTGCAGTTTGCCTGCTATGGTAGCGCCACCAGCATTTTCCGGGCTCTGGTGGCTGCCTTTGTATTAACCTTTGGAACAGAACGAATCTTCTGAGATGACCCTGGGGGCACACCTATAGGACTTTTACATCTGACTTAAAAGTAAAGGTCACCAAGATGCTGTATCATGCTGGTCCCTTCCGTAGCAGCAGAGGTGGAATTGTGAGCATCAGGGAGTGTCTATCAGGCTGGACCCTCAGGGAAGTTAGGAAGTGGTTCCTGTGCTGGTTCTGGGCTCTCTCTCCCTCCGGGCCCACCCTTGCTGGCCTCAGCCTGTCTGCTGCCTGTGAGGGAAGACCACCCTGGGGGTGATGGCTCACCTCAGACATTGAAACACTTTGCTATAGAAGTGCTGTAACTTGCTTCCTAAGGCCCCCAAAGGATAACTGGCTTTCATTCATTCATTCACTCACTCACTCATTCATTCCTCAGACAACAAAGTCCACTGAGCTTATGGAGGGCAGCCAATGACCACCAAACACCCTCGGCGTTTCTAGGCTGAGGTGGGAGGTGGCTCAGGATGAAGGAGCTGGGAGAGGACATTGCCAGGCCTGCGATCAGAAGCAGCTCGGCCACCTGAAGGAAGCAGGAGCTGGGGCCGGGTGGCTGAGGGCGGGGGCAGGGCAGGGACCAGCCCAGACAGAGGGCAGTTGGTGTAGACAATGAAGGGGTGGTGACGTGGGGCCACACGCACTGGCCCTGAGAGTTCTGCTTGTTCTCTATCCTGGCCAACTCTTGGGACCGTCATGGTGCCCTTGCTCCTGGAAGGACCCAGGTGCCACACATTCTCCTGCCGCAACTGGGGTGCCGGACGGTACCTCAGGGTTCACATCCAAGCTGTCCGCAGAGCTGATCAGTAACTACTTATGGAAGAATCCAACTCACAGTCCTTTTTCCACATTAAACCCTTTCTCCAGAGAGGATCATGGGTCCGCGGACAATGGTGGGGGAGGCACTGACTTGGGCTGTCACCCAGGTGCCCCCCCCCGGGGGGGGTAGCATCTTGCATCCCGGCTGGGAAGGGCCCCCAGTTCTCTCCCATGTGGAGGTGCCATCCTTCCCTACTCCAGGCAAAGCACATACCGTCTCCATCTCTGGTGGCGGCCTTGTGAGCACACCCGCCTCCCTCTGCCTTCTGCAGTCTTGTCATCTCAGGAATGTCCTACAAATGGAGGTCTGCCCTCTCTGACCTTTCCGGGCGGGCTCTTTCACCAGCATCATGCCCTGGAGACTCCTCCAGTCTGCTCCTGCCAAGTGCTGGAGGCACTGGGTGTGAGGACAGACCTCGTCAGTGCAGCCACCACCTCTGCCAGCCCTTCCGGACTCTCCAGTGCCAGGCTCTTTTCAAGAAAGCAGGACGCTGGCGCCAGGAGTTTGTGCATACGCGTTTCCCTCCCTCTGGGATACAGGCCCGAAGGACAGTTGGTGGGTCACATGGTCACTGAGTGCTTAACTGTCTCAGACGCTGCAGAGGTGATCATTTCTTCAAGCGTCACGTGCTCAGCCCGCGGTCAGCGCGTGGTCTGCTGTGAGCAGGTATCTGCAGAACGTGGGGCACGCTGCTGACCGAGATGGACGGAAGCAGCTGGTGACAGATGCTTTTCAGTCCTCCCCTGGAGACAGATGCCCCAGCAGGGGAGGAAGCAGAGGTAGGGAGGCGCAGTCGCCTTTCTGAAGGCACAGGCGCTATGGAGCTGAGATTCAAGTTGAGCGCATCTGTCTGCTCTGTGCTTGGGTCCTGGCTCAGGGGCAGCAAACTTAGGCTCCTGGGACAATGGGCGCTAGCCGTTCTGCGTCTCAGAAGTGCAGCGGGAGGCAGGGGACTCTGCGGGAGGCAGGGGACTCTCCGCAGAGTTGCAAGAATCAAGGGGCTGGGGTTTCTTGGGAGCCCTGGCATCCTGGGAATCTCCCTGCTGGCATCCCGCTCCTTCGGGGCTGAAAGCCCTCCCAAAGAGGACGCTTCTTTTGTCATTAGAAATAAACACATTGTGATTTAAAGAATAAAAATAATAATTTTTTTTTTAAAAAAGAAAAGAAATAAACACATTGGGCTGGATGTGGTGGCGCGCGCCTTTAATCCCTGCCGAGGAAGGGAGGCTGAGACTAGGAACTGCTTGACTCCATGGGTTCGAGACCTGCCTGGGGCAACATAACGAGACCTAGTCTCAAAAAATAGCTGGGCGTGGTGGTCTACACCTGTAATCTCAGCTACCTGGGGAGGCTGAGGCTGGGGATCACTTGAGTTCATGTTACTCCGGGCAACATAGCGAGAGCTAGTCTCAATAAGTAAATAAACAAACAATAAATAAACAAACAAGCAACAAATAAATAATAAAAAACACATACCTCCCCCAACCCAACAACACCCCACACACACACCCCCCACCCCCCCCCCCCCCCCCCCCCCCCCCCCCCCCCCCCCCCCCCCCCCCCCCCCCCCCCCGCCATTGTGTCACCATCTCCTGGAGAGACAGCAGGTCCTGTAGCCTGATGAGCTGTGAGGAGGCCCTTGGCGCCCTCCGTTGTCCGGCACATTCTGTACCTTCTCTGGTCCCTCAAGTAAGCGGCTCCCTTTCCCCTGACCACTGTCTGCTTATCTGGGGGAGCTGAGGGGTCACCCTGAGGCTCTTTATTTTTGAGACCAGGTCTCGCTATGTTGCCCTGGGTGGTCTCGAGCCTGCGGACTCAAGTGGTTCCTAGCCTCCACCTCCCAAGTAGCTGGGATGACAGGCGCACTGCTACGCCCGGCGCATCCTGAAGCTCTTGACATTGACCCTCTCTGTCTGCTGAGAAGCTCAGCCCCCGTAACTTGGGCTCTTCAGAGGGGGTCGTCCGGCTTCCTGGGAACAAGACCGACCAAGGGGCGTTTTTCCGAGGCTCTGTGTGGAGGGCGCTGGGGTCTCTGCTCTCCACCCGGGTCTCTGGAAGTGTCGCATAGAGTCCTTGGCTCTGTTCGTGCTTGCCACGTCGGCCCAGCCCCTTCGCACGTGGACCAGCTGAGACCGAGGCTCTGTATTCAGGGCCTGGGGGGCTCAGGTGAGGCAGTTGGTCCTGGGGGGCTCAGATGGGGCAGTTGGGGCCTCTGCTTCATCCTCGCACTCACCTTGTTCTGGGGGGATGCGCTCTTGAGGTGTGATCTAGAGAGCTTGCGCTGTCAGGGAGGCTGAGCTTGGTGCTTTCGTGAGTCCTGCACTCGGGGGTCAGCTCCTGCGCCCCCGGACCCCCTCACCTGCTGCAGGAAGAAGAAAAGATAGTGTCTGATGAAAGCTTTCTACAAAGGTTTAATCGCGGAGGCAGAGCTCCCCGCGCCAGGCCTCGGCGCCCCATAGGACACACGTCCGAGAGTCCTTCGGGTAAACTTGCATCGGCCTTTTTTTTTTGGAGACCAGGTCTCGCTATTTTTGCCCGTGGAACGGCAGGCTCTCCTTACCCGGGGTGCCACGGACTCAAGCAATCCCCAGCCTCAGCTTCCCAGGTAGCTGGATTACAGGTGCACACCACCACGCCCAGCTATTTTTTTTTTGGAACTAGATCTTGCTACAGGCCCCAGGCAGGCCTCGAACCGTGATCCCTAGCCCCGGCCGCTTCATAGGCTGAAGCTTACAGGCACGAGCCACCGTGCCCGGCCTCATCGCCCTTTTCTTAATCGTCCCCCACCACCCTGTCAGGTAGTCAGTAGCAAACGAGGGAGCTGGTGCCCGGAGTAGTTCCGAACCCACACCTGCCACACACGTACCCGCCGGGACTGAAATCACCCCGTTCCCCACAGAGAGGCCTGGGCAAGGCCCGAGCTGCCCACAGAAGTGCTGCAGGCTGGCTAACAGTCTCCCGAGGATTCCAGGGCCAGCTGGAAGGACAGTGCTTTTCAAAGCCTTGTCTGTGGCGCTCCTGCCTCGGGTTACCTGCGCGGATGGGCTGGGTCACCAGCTCTGGGAGGGGGGGCCGGGGAATCTGCATTCTCAGCAAGCTTCCCCGGGAAGCTGATGGACACTCACATCTGAGAAACGCCACTGCCCAGCGTCTCCTCTGGCGGAGGAGTATGGCCGGGCCTGCAAACAACCACAGAGGCCGCGTCTGGCAAACTTCCTACAGGGGGGCTGTGTTCCAGGGAAACTTTTCCACAAAGCTGGGGGCGGGGGGCTGTGACCCCGATAGCTGGGCTGCGCTTCTCGCGGGCTGTGGCTTCTCTCTTGGGCCGCAGAGCTCTTTTCCTTCCACCTGTAGCTGATCGCAGAGGGCAGGAGTCCCTCAAGAGAGATGCTCGGGTGAGAGATGGTACGGACGAGGCCCAGCGTTTTGCGCTCATTCTTCAGCTGCTGTCGCCCGGAGTCCAGAAGCAGAGTGAGGCCTTCGGGCCTTCGTCTCTGGACCTCTGGGCCCAGCATCTCTGCCTGACGCCCATCCCGTCGGGCCCGGGGCTCCTCTCTTCCCCGGAGCAGACCCTGCCCGCACCTGCAGAGAGCAGACAGCCCCGCCCAGCTGGTCTGGGAAGCCGCCGCCCTGGCCCCAGGTGCAGGCTCAGCGGGCACGGGGGCACCTTCTACGTGAGGCGACGCGGGAGCATTAGGCCCGGCTTCCGCTCTAACTCCAGAGCCGTTTCCTCAGGCTGCCGCCCGCCCACTACGCCAGGGCCACATGGTTTAGGTCGTTGCCATGGCAGCTCCTCCGCAAGGTGCTGGTCTCCCTGTTAGCGCAGGTAACGGGCGACTCGGCCAGGTCAGCCACGTCCTCGGTGATGAGCGCAGCCGTGTTGACTCTCACCGTCATCCGTCTTCTGACGCGGAGGCTCTTGGCCTCCTTCAGAGCCCGGCTTGGCCCCGCTCTGCCCCCCTGGCCACGGGGGAGGAGGGGCAGTGTCTTCCCTGGATGCGTCTGGAGGTGTCCTGGTCACTCTGCCCACCTTCTGTGGGCCAGAGGCAGGCCTGCGGGCACCCCCTCCTGCCCCCCAGCACAGGGGGCGAGGCTGTCGTCCTGTGGCGAGGCCGGGAGGGAGGGCAGTGGTTTCGGCCAATGGTAGCAGGGCCAGGACTGTGGCCAGCGGCTCACCAGGGAGGAGGCCGGCAGGCAGCCCCTGGTGCCCCCCATGTGCTCTCGGGCAGCGCCGAGGAGTCGGGAGATGTGCCAGCGAACACTGCACGTCCCCTCTGGGCCAGGCTGCAGGCTGGATGCTGGGCCCGGGAGAACTGGCTGCTCCAGGTGAACCCTGGTCATGTCAGGGCTGGTGCCGAGGGTCAGAGAGCCTGGGGAGGGAGGAGAGCGGAGGGGAGGGTTCGCTCACTCCTGCAGCCCCGGCACTGCCCAGCAGGCCTGAGCCCGGCTCCCACCACCAGCAGGCACTGGCTCTGTGGTGCTCGAGAGGAAGCGTAAGGGACCAAGGTGCCCGGTGGCGGGTGCTCTGTCTCCGTGCCTCCTGCCCGTTTTCCTAGGCTGCTGTTTCCCCCCAGGAGGCTCCTGGAAAGGTGGCTCCCCAGGAGTGGGCCTTTCAGCTTTTGTGGGTTGGCTACTGACTCAGCGAGGTTGGAGGCCGGTGGCATCTCAGACACCCCTGGGTGCTGGAAAGGGCAGCTTGGACAGGGGCCCAGAGCCAGCACCCTCGCTCTTTCCACGCCCTTGGCCGTGGGGTCAGAGACTGCCGCTGTGGGTGGCGACGTCTGTTGGCCACGAGGCTGAGGTCCGGCCAGACGGTCCTGGGTCCGGTCCCCGGCCACGGAGCATCCGCTCTGCGCCTGCCCCCGTCCTGGAGCTTGGACACTCTCGCTGGCCCCTGCGGTCGCCTGGCAACTCCAGGTGGCGGGGCAGGGCCTGGAGATGGCTGGGAAGGGCAATGGTCATGCTCCCCAGGAGGGTGTTCAAAACAGGTGCAGCAATGGCCCGAGAGGACATGTGGAACCCGAGGGCGGCGTGACGCTCGCAGAGCTTCTAGGTTAGAGAGCCCCGTCAGGGGAGGCGGGAAGGGAGCCGGGGTAACGTGCTGCACCTTCTCCGCCCAGGCAGCGGGTCCACAAAAGGTTAATTTCTCTTGTAAGGTTAATCGGGGGTCTCGGAAATGGTGGGCGCAGAGCACCAGCGGACGCAGTCATCTCCTTTCTCTTGGGCTCTTTCCCGGAGCCTGGCAGGCAGTGTCCAGGCAAAAGCCGGTCCCGGGGGCGCTGCCCGCAGGCTCAGGCCCTCTCCTGATGTGCCAGGGCGGCACCCCTGGGAAGTGTAGCCTTTAGGGCGCGATGAAAAGGTACTAGATCCTGAAGAGGTTGGCGGCCTGAGACAGGCAGTTGGTGCCCTTCCAGCTGCCATGTCTCGCCAGCGCTGTCTGCAGGGCGCACGACTTGACCAAGCAGCTTGCACTGGGCCCTGTCCAGCGCCTCCGTGGGCTCGGGGTCCCGGACAGGGCGAGCTGGTGGTGGGAAGACCTGCTGTCAGCACACGCAAATGCCTCCAGGATGCAAATGCAAGAGCCATTTTGCCCTCTTTCAACTGCTCTCCACCAACATCTGTGCTTTTTTTCATTCTCATTTAAATCTTTTGGGGAGGGGGAGGGAGGAGGTGGGAAAGTCCTAGCTGCTGCTCTGCAGAAAACGAAATATACTGGGATGTTGTTAGATGTTGTTTCCCCTCCAGAGCCACCACCGCTGCTGGTGATTTTGAGGGTGACTATTTGGGACAAAGAGGCTCTCTCCGATGAGAGATCCCGGCAAGCTTTGTCCCTCACCTCAAGTATCCTGCAGGGCTGGCCTTCCCTCTGGTTATCAGAAATGAGATTATAACCCACCAGCAGCCTTGGAAATTGCAGTCGATGCCAAATGACTAAATGTTTAATGCGCTCATCGCCTGTCCTTCCAAGGATGACGCGCTGTGTTTCTCTTCGCTGAGGGCTCCAGGAAAAGTCAGGCTCTGCCATGGCTGCTGAGAACTGTGTCTCCTGCGAGAAGGCTCCCCTGCGGTGAGGAGCTGGGGCGAGCCTGCTCCTCGCAGCCCTGGTTGCCAATGGTAGTGGATTTTTGCAGACGGTGTGTGGCCAGATCGCTATGTCTCATACTGATGAAGCATTTCTGTTCCAGCTCTGTCTCGGAAGACCTAGGCTGTAGACGTGGGGATTTCAGTAGGAAACATTATGGATCTGTGGAGCTGGTAAGTTCACGCTGCCTGCGCAGGGGCGCTACGGTGATGGAGATGGAGAGAGGGTCGCCAGGCTCGTTGCATCTTTTGTTTCATGTTTGCTCTTGGACCGTGTGGGTTCGGGTCGAGGGACTGGCTGGGAACGAACGGCAGTCAGGGAGGCTGTGCTTATCCGATCGCCTCTCTGTTTGCTTTGCTACGTACTTTTTCATCTGGGGGCTTTCAGTTTGCTAAAATCATGCTGTGGCTCGGTGTCTTCTCCCCCTGCTCATGCTGTCTGTCGTGAAATAAAATGAATTATGAAGGAAGAGAGTTATTAGCCTTTGGGTTTTATATTCCCTGGTGCCTAAAAGTTCCTAATGCTGGATCTTAAGGTTTGAATGTTATTGAAGTACGTATTCTGATTTCCTAGATCTGGGATAGGAATTGGAATATTTATGAGCTCTGTTGCTGCCTGTTAAAGAATATTTTGCTTGGACTAGATAAATGACGGTAACAGATGAGAGATGTCGCCAACGGAAAAATCCTTTTTCTTTGGTGAGAGACATTGGCTTTTGTGCTATGATTTTTAAAAATAGGATCCTCGTTTGAAATGAGGCATAATGAAGATATGTAATAGCCTCGGTTGTTTAAAGACAGAATGGTGGGGTTGTTTTTTTTTCCCCGTAATTACAGGGAAATTTGAACAATTTTTAAAGAAAATATGCTCATAAAAGTCTCTTGGCTATTATTTAATACCATTAAAATGCTAGATCAACTATTTCCACTGACCAAAAAAAAAGATGCTTTCCTTGGATCCATTTGTATAGTCCCCAATTACCCCTCAGTAATATGAGCTGCACTCTCGTGGGGTTTAAGTAGCAGAAAAATGTATAGCAGCGCTATGTGCCAGTAACATCCTCCTCGTACCCAAGCGCATGTGACGGACTCGGCTGTGTCCCTGGCCCAGGACTGAGCATTCCTGAAAATAGAAAGCCAGTGAAAGATGCCCCCTTTGTTTCTGAAGGAGCTGCCTGTCCTCCAGCCGGGCAGATGTGGTGCGTGCCTGTCTGAGGATGAAGTGAATCACATAAAAGACACATTGAATGCCTCAGCCAGCCCTGGGTGGCAGTGCCCCCGGTGACCACCTCAGCTCGCCTCTCCCGAAGGAGAGTAGAGATAACTGTCATTCAGGGTGAGAGCTGATGGGCCTTGCGACACGCTGTGGGGGTGGAGAGGAAGGTGAGTGACCCATCCTACCCAGGGATCTTGAAAAGTGGCCTGGGAGGCCTCCTGGAAGCCTGAGGAGGTGGCCCCCGGGACAGACAGTAGGTATCTGCAAACAGTGATGTACGTGAGGGCAGCGAACACATAGATAGTCCTGCCCAGCACGGTGCGAGGCAGCAGAGCCTAATGGTTCCAAAGTCAGCAGGCCTGGGAGTGGACTAGGTCACATGGCAGCCCCGCCACCCAGGGCCTCTGTGAGCCGCTGCGTCCATCCTGGTGGTGCGCAAGACCCTCTGACAAAGCTCCTGGTTTCATCCTTTACTGTATAGTGTTGGCACCTTGGGGTCTCAGTCTTCCTATCTGTGAAATGGGATTTTCGTCTCAGGCCTCGGTGTCTCAGCTATAGGAGGCTGAGCCCACTACCGGCACCCTGCTGGGCACTTGGGGGTGGGGGGAGAGGGAGAGGACTAGTTCCTAGGGGGCTGCAGAGGGGTAGAGGAGGCGCTGCCCGTGGGCACAGTCCGCGCTCCCCGCTGTCGTGGTAAAGCTGAAATCCAGCAGCGAGGCTGAGTTCTGACGCCCTGAACCTGAACTGACAGCAGTGGTTTCCTGCGTTAAGAGGACACGCATCAGGGCTGGACCGTCGGAGGAACAGCAGGCGGGAAGTTCCACTTTGCTCTCAGAGGAGCTCTTGACACTCCGACGGGTGTCTTGGGAAGGAGACGCTGTCTCTCCCCTCTGCATCAGGCCGCTGCTAAATTCCGACGTTTCTTGCGTCCTGCGTTCAGGAGACAGGGGAGCCAAGCCTTCCACACCTGGCTTGGGAGACGTTGCTGAGACCCCCTAAGCCATGGGCTTCCTGGATCTCAGAGCCAGAGGAAAGGTGGAAAGGTTTCTGTCGAGCAGAAGCTTTCGCATGAACTCCTCCTCCCGGCCTTGAACGAACGAGGTGGGAGGCCCTGTGAAGAGCTAAGCGCGGCCGTTCACATCAGAGATGGCGGCAAACTTAAAGGTTTACGTTGGGGTGTAAACGTGGAGAGTTGAGAGTGTGGGAGCTCAGGTGTTCAGTCTTCTGGGAGAACATCTCAGGCCTCGTGTCTCAGGTGTAGGAGGCTGGGCACCTGGGGGGGAGAGGGAGAGGAATAGCCATTCTTTCTGCCCCTGAGGAGCTACGGTGACTTTACAGACCTACGGTTCACACGTTTAAGCCACTGGTGGCACCTATGCTGGACCCCAGCTGTGAGGTCCCTGCCTT